>JALQSN010000101.1:0-143532 GCA_023690525.1 Holotrichia oblita | reverse complement strand
TGTCGGGCAAATCTCTAGCGGTTTTAACTTTTTGTTTTTCCGTCCTTGCGGGTCTACAATCTTAGGGTGCAAGTTGCCGCCGCCCATTGTTGTTATTGTAGGACTGATACCGTAAGCATCATAAATCCTTTTAGCAATATCCGGCGCTTTATCCCATTTGCCTGTTCGCAATTTACCAATGCGCCTACACTTTATTTCTATTGGTATTTCTACGCAAGTCGGGTCTTTATAATCTCTGGCACACAGCGTTTTGCAAATACCGTCCATGTCTTGAATGCGGGTCTTTTGCGATTGAAACAAGCTATTTTTTATCCATTCTATTTTGCCGTCAGTTAGGTAAAATTTCTCATCAACCTCATCTTCAAGCAAGTCCTTTAGCCTTAATCTAAGCTGTTGTCGCATAGGAAATTTATACTCATAATCGCCTAAAACGCTTACCATAAAGCACCTATCACGGCTCTGCGGTATACCGTAATTTTTAGCATTAAGACAGCGGTAGTAGCTTTTATAGCCTAAGCCGCTAAGAAAATTTAGCCACTCGTTAAAGTGCGTTTCATTCTTTGACCGCATTACGGCGGGGACATTTTCCATAAGTAAAATTTGAGGTAGTTCCGTACATTCAATTAAAAGCCTTTCGACCTCCCAAAGTAGTCCCGACCTCGTGCCGCTGCCTTTTGCCATTCCTTGTTGCATACCCGCATTGCTTAAGTCGACACAAGGAAACGAGTATGTCATTATGTAAAGATATTTTAAGGTTTCGGCTATGCCTAAATCGTCTGCCGTTAGCTTTGTAATATCGCTAATAGAAAAATTTGTGCCGTGCATAGCGTTGTAGCTTTGCACGGCAAATTTGTCTAATTCGCATAATTTGTAATGCTCAAAATTTACTTTTAATCGTTTTAATGCTTTTGCTTGACTGCCTATACCTCCAAATAATTCAATTAGCCGTATTGAGTAATTGTTTTCAAATTTTTTTTGTTAAATGTCATTTTTCAATTTTTCTCCTTTATAAATTTATAGAATACATTTTCTTTTTGCATATAGGCGCGTTATCCTCTCTCGGTCTGCTCGGACAATTCCAACTGCCGCCCCGTGTTGTGTATTGGTATTGCCAATTTGATGACCGCAAGCTTGCGCCGTTTTCATGCTCTAATATGTAGGTAATGATTTGCTTGTAGCCTAGTGCTTTGGCGGCGCGGCGGCAAGCTGAATATAGTTTACTGCATACATTTTCTGTGCCGTTACTGCATAACCGCACAACCTCTACGATATTATGTTGATTTATATTTCTAGCGGTAGGTCTGCCGACAATAGCAACTCCGACTAAATTTCCGTTAAGATAACAGCCTAACGAAAATCTATGACCTACCGCTTTTTTATGATGGCGGTGATGTTTTTCCACAAAAGCGTTAGCTTGACTTAATTCTATATGTTTGACTTCCATTATGCTTTTGCGTTTGCACCTGCCCGAACATTATTTTGATTGGCAAAGTAAGGTATTTTTGGTTTATTGTTAGCCTTAACTTGTGAGATAAATTCCATTGATTGATTTGCCATTTTGTCGTAATAAGCGTTTTTCTTATCCGCACGGTATTGTCCGGACGATTTGAAAACTCTTAATAATAGCTCTTTATCGCCGTTGCAATACATGGCAAGCCGCGCCATCAATGAACGCTCGTCTTTGCCCATACTTCCAAGCACCGAATTTCCGTTATAAAGCTCCATGAATTTCTCGCCGTTTTTGGTCTTGCTTGCTTTTTCGATTACCTCTCTGTCGCTCATTTTGCTTAGGCTTTCAATGCCTTTTCCGTCCATGTTGGCGGCTTTATTTTCCTTTGCGACTTTAGCGGCAAACTCGCTCGGTAGCATAAACACTTTGGATTTTTCTTGCCTGATTTCCTCGTTTTCTTTCGTCTTAGCTTTATTAACGCTTATCTGCTGTAACTCATCAAAGGTAACTTCCTTAAACTCGCTATTCTTCCAAAAGGGTAAGCCTTGCATTTTTTGAAACTCTTTGTCTAGGGCCTGCTTATCCGAAAAACCGTACTGAATTGCAAGCGCGATTTGTCCGTTATCTTGCGCCATATAAACCTTATAAACCGTTTCGTCATAAGCGTTTAATTCAGACACGATAGCATAATGCTCAGGCTCTTTTTCCTCTTGCTTTTCTTTACTCATAACAAATTTTGAGATTTTTTCCGCGTCGGATATAGCCGTAAATAAGATGTTAGGATTCTCTTTTATCTTCTCGTGCCAATGCTGTATGTAAGCTGAATTGTTTTCAATATGACTGTTATTAAGCGCAATTTCTAAATCTTGCGCTATAAACATTGATGCAATCTCGGCTTTTAATTCTTCTTCGGCATATTCGGGAGTCCCAAATTTATTCTCTATATTTCTATTAAGCCGTTTTTCGTGTCCAGTTGAATGCCCGATTTCATGGAGTGCTGTTCCGTAATACTCTTGCGTAGTGTGAAAATCTTGTTTTTGCGGCAGATGTACTTCATCTGTTGAATAACGATAAAACGCTCTGTGACCACCATAAACGATTTTAGATTCGTTCTCATTCCAATAGGCAATAATGTTTTCCGCACGTTCTACCGTACCGTTAGGGTCTAAAATACGCTTTTCTTTTTGCGGGATTCCTTCTATCAAATCACCATTAAAAACACGATAATTCTTACGGACAGAATATACGTTATCTGCCATATATTCGTCTTTCTCATCATCAGTCATACCGTCCAACGTGTTTTTTTCAAATGGCTTTTTTGTCAGTTTATCCATCAAATCAAAAAACTCAACGTATGCGCCTTTTCCTTTCGCAAGACTTTTACCTTCTTCGTCGGTCTTGAAATTCCAACCTTTATCCTCCATTTGCTTGAATGTTAGCCATCTGTTGTCCGTGTAGCCTTCTTGCATAGAAAGATAGGAAAGGAAGATACGGTTGTTTCCTTGATATTTTTTGCCCGTATATACATTTTCGGGAGGGTCGGGCATAGCCCAACCCTTTTCCCATAATCCCGTGCCGTTTTCAAGGTTTTTAAGCACCATGTCTACTAACTCTTTCCGTTGAGGGGTTAAACTCTCATACGTTTTTTTTATCGCTGTCGTTTCGCTCAAAAGTTATTTTTACCTCCTCTGAATATGTCGGCGGTTCGTCAAAATAATCTTTGTCGTCCGTATCTAAAAAATCTTCTATGTCACAATTTTGAGGTATAACAATGGTATTTATTTTTTGTTCTTTCACTATATAACCTCCATTTTAGGCTTTGCTGTTGCCGCCGCTACTGCTAGGTTTATTATTGTTTGATTGTTGTTTCTGTGTATTGTTTTCTTTTTGCGGCTGAAATCTGCTTGTTGTATCTCTAATCGCTTTTATTACGGTATGCTCGTAATAACTAATGGATTTTTTTGACGGTATAATCCAGATGTAGCAAAGACACGCAACATTTGTTCTTTATCCCCGTTGCACCAAAAGGCAAGACGGTTCATTAACGACATATCCGAATTAGACTTGTTGTTCTGCAAATCTTGACCGTTATACAGTGCCTTAAAGGTATCGCCGTTTTTAGATTTAATTGCTTTTTCCACTACATCTCTATCGGACATTGATGACAAGCCTTCCAAGCCTAATCCCGCGCCTCTTAGTTCGGTGCGCCTATTACATTTATTCTCCAAAACCGCCTTAATCGCCGTGTTGTCAAGGTTTTTCAACTCTTTGGAATTATCCAAAGTATTACCCGTCATGGCTATAAAATGGCTTTTTCATAAAATTCTAAATCGCCGTCCTTGGAAAAACACCTTATATCCAATCCATCAGTTTTGCCGAAAATATGCAGTCCTTTACCGCTTATAGATTTTTCCACAAAAGTGCCTTTGCTTTTATTTATTAAGTCCTTTGCTAATGCAGAATAATTGCCTTTTTCGTCCACTGAGCCGTCAAGGTCGATACAGCAAATTTTGTCTTTACCGTCCAAAGCGTAGGCAAGCGTTTCGCCGCCGTTTTTCTTTGCGTACTCGCAAGCTGTCTTAAAATCTACCCATGTATCGGGGTTGTCGATTTCCGCGCCCTTTCCTGTTTTGCAATTAATAAGGTATTTGTCAAGTCTGCCTTTTTCTGCATTTTCCTTTGTTCTAATAATTATCCAATTCGGACGCTCTTTCATTTCATCAGGAATGGCAGATATAAATTCTTGTTCATTTTTAGCAAAAGCATTTGTCTTGCTTTCGCTAGGCTTTTGAAAATTGCTATTGTAGTCGGTATCAAGCTTGTCCTTGACTTGATTCATAAACTGTAGGGCGGATAAATCTACATTTTCGCCGATTTTGTTATTAGATAGCTTTATAATCAGGTCATTAGGCAGGCTGAATTGCATAGTTTCGCTTTCTTCGTTTTCCTTAACAAGACTATTAGGAAGATAATAAACAAAGTTTTCGTATTCGCCTTTAGGCATTTTGAAAAGCGTCGCTTGCTCGTATTCGGCAATCTTGGCAGCCCGCATATCCCTAAATAATTCCAATTTCCGCTGTCGCTTTTTCTTTCCGCATATTCGTCAATTTCCGTATCGTTACAGCGCGAAAACAATTGATAAGCAGACAGTTTTAAGGTTTCTTTATCCTTGTTTTTTGCCGTTATCTCAAAATCCTCCGGCAAACGCACAATAATCCGTCCCGCTTCTTCTTCATCGGTACTGATAAAACTATTGGGAACATAATAACTAAAGCCGGAAGTTGTTTCTCATTGCGGCATTTGGAAAAGGGAAGTATTTTCATAGCCGCCTATCATAGCTTCGTCCGGCATATTGATAGCGAACCATTGTTTATCGTCATTTTGCTTTTTTACGGCATAATCCTTTGATGTAGTGCCGCCGATTATCGCTAAATTCCTTGCCCGTAAGCGTTAATGTTTCTTTATTTTTATTAGTCAGCCTTATTTCTTGTTTTTCGGCAATATTGAGTTCATAAGAAAGTTCACTCGTGTCGCTCTGAATATCTACAATTTGGCGGCTTTCCTTAATATTGATTATTGAAAATATTATAGGTATAGTCGGCATAGTCGGGATTGTCGTGGGCATACGCATAAAAGAGGATTTTTCGTACTTCCTTATAAGTGCGTCGCGGGCAACATTGACTTTTAACCACACATTTTTTCCTTTGCCGTTTCGGTTGTTTCCGCTTCTTTTTTTCCCGTTTCGATTTCCTTAATGACCTCTCTTGCGTTTGTTACAAATAAATCTGTAACGGACGGGGCTGTGTATCTATAACAAATTCTGACTTTCTGTCCTCAGTATCGAATATTTCAAAACCGTTTGCCCATTCTTTATTTTCGTGCGAATATCTGCCGTCAAACTTGTAATATTGAACGGTATTAGCCAATACATAACTCATTCTCTCAGTTCCGTATTTTTCAATCATCGGCTTTTCGATATTTTCCTTTAGGTATGCTCCGTCAAAATTTGCCCTTATTGTTTCGTCAATTTCTCTTGTGCAAGCATTGTTCTCCTCTAGGGATTCTCGCCACTTTTCAATTTCGCCGTTCTCTCTTGCGTGAGTAACGGATTGTTTATAAACTGGTATTTGTTGTTTGCTTTCTTCCAGTTTTTCCTCCTTTATTTCTGTTTTTGCCGTTTCGTTTTCTTTTGCCATTTCCCTTATCCGCTTAATAAACATATCTGAAATGGCAGGATGGCTCTCCACAATAAAACTACCTCGTGTGTCAGTTTTCTCTGTTATTAGAAAACCTCGCGCCCATTCTTTGTTTTGAGAAGTCAACCGTCCGTCCCAATCCTTGCGCTGAATAGTATTAGCAAGGACATAACTCACTCGGTCAAGTCCGTATTGTTCGACTAAAGTATTTTCAAAACCTTTTTCTAAAGTAAATTCTTTATAGTTTTCGTTTATAGCCTTTTCGATTGCCTTTGCACATTCTCTGTTTTCATTTAATGACGAATGATATAACTCAATCTCGCCGTGTTTATCTGCGTAATAAAATGATTGATTATATAGCTGTTTTATTTGCTTTTCCTCCTTGAATTGACTTAGTATTTTCTCATTTTCTTCTTTTGAAGAATTGTTTTGTATATGGCGCAATGTAGTAATAATATTCTTCGTTATTTG
This sequence comes from Holotrichia oblita, assembly GCA_023690525.1. NCBI lineage: Eukaryota > Metazoa > Arthropoda > Insecta > Coleoptera > Scarabaeidae > Holotrichia > Holotrichia oblita. The sequence continues at coordinate 137,415 of JALQSN010000101.1, read as the reverse complement.
TTCTGCGCTGTCGCGGCTACTAATTCCCGAAAAATATTTTTTTCGCTTTCAGCATATCCAAACTTTCACGGTCTTTCTCTTTTGCTTGTTCCTCGTTCTCAAACCGCCCAATCGCTTGCTCATAGTCTTTTCCACGCTTAATAAAAAGGTTGAAGTTATCAAAGCTGTTATGCCATGCGTTTATTTCAGTATTAAGCTCGGCAGTATTGTTTTTACCGTAAACCTCGCTAATAACACCGGGCTATCGGTTATAATTACTTCGGTTTTTCCCCTAAGTACATCTAAACGCCTATACTGTTCTGAGGTTACTTTTCTTTGATTTTTCAGAATTTCAAAATCGCCCGCCCATACTAATTCCTTTGCATATTCGGGTACATATTCCGTGATTACTCCTTGCTTTTTGAGTAAAGCCGTAATTTCATGTGCGGCGGTAGTTTTACCCGCACTCGGGCCGGCAAGTAGATTGACTACCAAAGTTTTATTGTTTTTTAGTTCCGTATTTTGGTTTTCGTTGCTTGTTTCAACCACATTTTGACGGTATTTTTTTGCAACACGGATAATGGCTGCGTTATCATTTTCTTCTGCGTTCCTATCATCAGACATTGAAGATGTTTGACGATAATAAAATGCGCTTTTAACGTCGCTTTCGTTCTCAAAGCCGTTTATTATTAACCACTCGGCAGATTGTCGGACATTATCCGGCAAGGTTTTTGTTGTCCAATCGGGCCAACCAGCAACACCGGATTTTATCATTAAGCCATCTTTAGTAAGATTGTTATTGCTTGATTTGTCTGCGTTTTCTATGATGTTTCCATCTCCGAAAGGACTTAAAAATTCGTCTGTTTCTTCTGCGGTCATACCGTCAAGCATTTTTTCAATTTCCTTATCTATGTCAAACTCGACAAAAGATTTTAGCTGTGCATTATCCATATTTTTTATAATGGAGTTTCTTACATCATTAGAATCCCAACCATAATGCTCTAAATGCCAACCGTTTATCCTTGTAGTAAATCCATCAATCAGGTCGGGCAAATACGGTATCATATTTTCATCTTTAGGCGCAAAATTAACCGATAGATAATCTTTAAGAGCCTCTGTTTCACTAAAATTATCATTACTAAAACCAAGAGTAAATCCCGCGTCCACATAACTTAGTTCTTCATCAACCACTTGACTTGCCGCATTTGCAATAACAAGCCTTGCGCCCATATAATCTACTGCTTTATCCGTATCAAGATAATCATACCAATCAGTTTTTTTAATCGCATATAATCCCTTGTTGTCAAAAACACCGTTTTCTAATTTTTCAATGGTATCACCATCAGTCATATAGACATCTAAACCAAGCTTATCTAATCTTTCCGCACTATTTTTTCTAAGCGGTAAATAATCTACCGAATGGGCAAAATCTTGTCTGCTTTCTTTGGATATTGTATAATCCGGCAGTAAACTAATCTGCATTGAATAATTTTTCAGTTCGGCATTGTCTATGTTTTTTGTTAGCTCCTTTCTTACATCTGTATAACCGTAGCTATCTAGGTAATCTCCCTCGTTAATCCTTTCAACAAACTCATCTAATAACTTTGGCCAATACTTTTTGATATTTGAATCGTCTAAATTCTTTCCCGTAAGAAATTCAATTAAAGCGGCTTTTTCGTTATTATTGCTATTCTTGAAATTTCCAATATGATATTCTTCAACAAAATTCAGTTTTTCATTTACAGTTTTGTCTGCTACGTTCACCATACTAAATCTTGCGCTTAGGTACTCAATAGCCGTATCTGTTTTAAGAAAACTGTGCCAATATCCTTTATTTATTCCATATAATCTGCGCGGCTCAAAATCTCTGTCCTCTCTTGTTCTTAGCTCATCATCGTCTGGATAAAGCGTAAAAGTTTTCAAACCCAAAGACTGTAACCTTTCTGCGGCTTGTTCTCTTAATGGCAACATATTTTTCCATGAGTAAGTTCCGTAATCCCGTCTATCTCTATCGTCTACGGTATAATCGGGCAATAATGTAATTTCTTTTTCTGTGTTTTCTATAATATTTTCCTCCTTTCTGTTATTTATTTGTGGCTCAATTACTCTGATTTGCTTACCTTTATCTACAAGTTTGGCAATTATCTTATCCATTTGGTCGCTTTCAAGCGAAATAATAGCTACTTTTTCTTGCCCTAAATCTTGCTCAATCAGAGTTAAACCGTAATCCTTTGCAAGCTCATTAGCTTGCTGTCCCACAAGTTCATACCTATTACCGTTTTGAATAAATAAATAAGCGTCCTTCGGGGATTTTATCGCAATATCTTTATAGATTTTATGTAAATCCTTGCTCATTTCTTTTCGTTTTGTCTTTGTGGCTGTCTTTGCTTGCTGTATTTCTTTATATTGCTTTTCGTCAGCTTCGGTTTCTTCGCCATTGCCACTATCGTCTATGACAATTTCTTCGCGCTTATTAAGGTCAAGTTCAGCGTTTATCTGTGCTTGTTCGTCAATCAAAACCGCTAATCTTGCTTGATGCTCAAACGGCTTTGTTACTTCTTCTTTGGCAATCTCTAAATCTTGCTGTAGCTGTATTATCTTGTTTTTAATGCGCTCCTCCCTTGTATGAAAATCCGTAAAGAAATTATCTAATCTTGTTAATGTACCGCTAGGTGATGCGCTAATATTGAGATTGTATTCTCCCGCGCCTTTTATAGTAATAGAGCGTTCTTCTGTAAGCATTACAAGAGGGTTAAGGCTCAATTTAAAGCCGCAAAACTCGGCAACAACCTTATCGGTTTTATTTGTATCAAATGCGTCCATTAACGCTTTTCCCGCCTTCTTTTTTATCCGTGTAAGTAGTTCCTAAAACGCTAATGGAAAACAAATCAGGATTGTAGTTTTGCTTAATTGTTATAATATCTTCCTTTGTGCGTTCTAAAAATAAGGTTTGCTTGCGGATTTGTTCGGGCAGTTCCTTACGAATTTTATCTTCCAGTCCATGTAAGCTTTTCTCGAATTGCCCCTTTAATATCCTAAGCCTAGAAACTTCCGTGTCAATTTCCATTTTGCGTTTTATCTTCGGGTTAGCGGCGGTTATAGCTTTAATTTCCGCATAGCTTAGTGTGGTTTCGTCAATATCCTCGGCTTCACGGACGGTTAAATCGCCACGGTCAATCTGTGAAATAAAACGGCTCTTGTTCTCTAAAATTTGGTATGAATAACTGTCAAAGGTGCGTTCCGTTACATAAGTAAAAATCTGTACCTTTTCGTTAGGATTGCCTTGACGGATAATTCTGCCGTCGCGCTGTTGCAGGTCTGACGGGCGGTATGGAGTGTCAAGGTGATGTAAGGCTACAAGCCGCTTTTGGACGTTTGTGCCGCTTCCGCATTTTTCCGTACTGCCGATTAAAACTCTTATTTTTCCGTCGTTTACGCTGTTGAATAGGGTTTGCTTTTTGTAGGTCGCTGTTTGCGTCGTGAATAAAAGCAATCTCATTTTCGGGTATGCCTTTTTGTACTAACTTGTATTTTAGGTCATTGTAAACGTCAAAGTCCTTGCCGTATTCGTAATCCTCAAACGCTTTTTTGGGTGTACTTAAATCACAAAAAACTAACTGTGTTCCGCGTATAGCTTGCGACTGCTTCCCAAATCTCGAAAACACGGCTTGCACATTCGTTGAGTTTAGATGCTTTCATCACCGACAAGCCTGTCAAAGCAACGGGGGTCAAGCGCAAGTTTTTTACCGTCTGATGTGATTTTCAGCATATTATCAATGGAAGGGTCTACACCGCCTTTGCTTATCCTTTCGGCTCTTTCCGCAATCTGCTGTGCAAGTTCCAAAACGGTATCGCTAGGTTTAAGCGTTATTACCTTTCTTTCGGCTTCTGGTACGTTCAGTTTAATCATATCGGCAGTCTTTACATCGGAAAAAGAACGGTATAATGTTAAAAGTTCAGGTAAGTTTGTAAACTTAGCAAATCTTGTCTTTGCTTTATAGCCTTGACCGCTAGGAGCCATTTCTAATGATGTTGTGGTTTCGCCAAAGTTTGCCGCCCAACCGTCAAAATAAGTCATGCCCAATTTCTGTAAAGTACGCTTTTGCAGATAAGTCTGCATAACATACATTTCTGTCATTGAATTTGAAATAGGCGTCCCTGTTGCAAATACAATGCCTTTATCCGCGTCATGCAGTTCGTTTATGTACTCACATTTAAGCTGTAAATCGCTTGCCCGTTGACTTGCCGACATGGAAATTCCCGCTACATTATTCATTTTTGTATAAAGGAATAGGTTTTTATAATAATGAGCTTCATCCACAAATAAATGGTCAATACCAAGACTTTCAAAGATTAAAACATTATCCTTTTTATCTCCGTCCATCAGCTTTTTTAAGAACGCTTCTTTGTTTTTCTTAATGCGTTCTAAGTTCTTGACAGCTCCGCGCGGGGCAATGCCTTCGTCCCAAAGGCTGGCTATCGTATCTTCAATTGAGCATATTTCTTCTACTATTTTATCTTTTTGCCGCTGTTCGGATATGGGAATTTTGTTAAAAGAAGATTGAGCGATAATTACCGCGTCCCAATCTCCCATAGCAACCTTAGAAACAAACCTTTTACGGTTCTCTTTCTCTAAATCCTCTTTACTTGCTATTAGTAAATTTGCGGTAGGATATAGCGTTCGAAATTCGCCCGCCCATTGCTCTACTAAGTGATTCGGCACAACAATCATAGGCTTTTTTGCTAGTCCGTACTGCCTTAATTTCATGGCCGTTGCACAAATAGTGTAGGTTTTGCCGCTGCCTACAACGTGATGTAAAAGAGTGTTCCCACCCGTTATTGACCTATGTACGGCATCTTTTTGGTGTTCATTCAGTTCGATTGCAGGGTTCATCTGCGGAAATTTTAAGTAACTTCCGTCATAAGAAGGCAATCGTATCTGATTGAAAAGGCTATTGTATTTTATTTCTAATTCTTCCCGCCTTTCGGGGTCTTTGAATATCCAATCCTTAAAAGCTTCTTTGATTTTATTTTGCTTTTCTCTTGCCGCAATAGTTTCGTTATGATTAAGCACACGCTTAGGCTTGCCATCTTCCTCTATGGTGTCATAGATTTGCGTGGCTTTTAAGTTTAGACAATCTTCAAAAAGTCTGTAAGCTCCTGCGCGTTCCGTACCGTAAACTTGCTTAACGTTCATGTGGCTGTGATTACCTACATAATCTAGTCGGCTAACCTTCCATGAGCTGTCGTGAGGGTTATAAAAAATCTCAACACCCTCATGGCAGTAATACGGTAATTGCAGTAACTCACAAATAAACTTATGGTAGTATTCTTTGTTTATCCAACTTGCGCCAAGCCTAGCTGAAATCTCGGAGGCTTTTATAGGCTCAGGCTGTATTTCGGTAAGTGCTTTGACATTGCGTTCAAATTCAAGCTTCTTTTCGTGCTGTACGAATTGGCTTGCTATTTTTAACTTTTTTACAACCTCGCCGGATAGGTATTCCTCTGATGTTTCAAATCCTGAATATTTATCTCCCTCTATAACTCCTAAAGGGTTTCTAAAGATTACGGTATCTAATTCGGACAGGATAGTATCATAGCCTTTATCTGTTAATTCCTCAATAAACGCTATATCTACTTTACCTTTTTCGTTTTTAGATATTTGCAGAGCTTCAAAGCAATCGTCTGTGTGCGTGACAACCGTATAAGGACGGATAGTGCGTTTAGAGAATATGTCTGCCTTTGTAACTGCTTTCGTATCCTCATCTATATTTTCTGAGGCAAAAAGTAATGCGCTGTCACCATCTTCACGGAACAGTTTAGTATTTGTTTGTCCGTTGATTATGCCGTAATTTCTTACAAAACGTTCATATTTATAATTTAATTGTCTTTGTTCTAAGCTTAAAACCTCGTCTGAACAGCCTTTAGACTGAATATCTAAAATGTGTCTTATATCACTCCTAAGTTCAATCATTGCGGCAATTCTTTCATAAGCGTTTTGGGGACTTGACGGCAATGGTTGTTCTTCCATTATCTCACCAACACGCATATAAATTCTACCGCCAACTGCCTTAAAGCAAAGCGGTTTTAGGTCATAATCTACTGTAATTTCTTCTTTTTCGTTATCTGCGCTAAACTCAGGGTTTTTATAAATATCTTTTGGCAAATGGTTAATAGCGTCGTTTAATGCGTCCGATAGTTCTCTGCCGTCGGGATTTAAGGTAACATCAATCGCACCATACAATCCATGCTCTTGAGTCAGTGTTCCAAGCATCATTTTAGGATTGTCTGCAAAGTATGAGTTTATCTTTACGTCTTGCTTTAAGTAACCGTCAGGTAATCCGTCAACTTGCATACTGATAGGATAGCCGCTTGTGTAAACCCAATTTTCGTTTGAATTTATAAGCTGCTCACGCTTTTGAAAGAATAGAATATCTGCCGTTACTTCCGTATTTGCCGTTTGCTTAAAAGCTGTGTTCGGCAGCCTTATTGCCCCTAAAAGCTCGGCTCTGTCGGCAATATGCTTTCGGACGGCAGGGTTCAGCTTGTCCATAGTAAATTTGGAGGTTATGACCGCCATTATTCCATTAGGCTTTAGCTTATCTATGCCTTTGGCTATAAAGTAATCATGGATATGAAAGTTATGCTTGTTGTATTCGATATCGTAAACAGAGTAATTACCGAAAGGCACGTTGCTTACGACAATATCAAAATGATTGTTTGGAAATGAGGTTTGTTCAAATCCTTTTATCTGAACATTGACATTAGGATATAATTTTTGAGCAATTCTGCCGGTAATATTATCAAGTTCCACACCGTAAAGTTTGGCATTTTCGGTAATCTCTTTCGGCATATAGCCGTAAAAATTGCCCGTTCCCATTGCAGGCTCTAAAATTCTATTGTTGCCCTTAACTCCGAAACGGTCTAAAGCCTTATATACACCTTCGATAACTTCTCTTGATGTATAATGGGCATTAAGGACGCTACCTTTGGCACGGTCATAATCTTCCACTCCCAATAGGTTTTTTAGTTGTAAATATTCCTTTTGCCAACTCTCGTTATGCTCGTCAAAAGCCTGTTGTATGCCGCCCCAACCGACATATTTAGCTAATGTTTTCTTTTCGTCATTAGTTGGAGTTCTGTTTTCTTCAAACAGTTTGTCTACCAGACGAATGGCCTCGATATTACTTCTAAATCTTGATTTAGCCCCGCCAAGTTCACTACTGTCTAATTCCAACTCGTTAAATCGGTATTTACCAGATTAGGCTTTTCGCTTTGAACAACCGTAGGTTGCGCTTGCGGCGGCAAATTATTTGATATAGGCTCTATTGTAGGATTTTTAGCTTGTTTTTTGGTCTTATATTCTTCATATTCAGTTGTTCTTCTTCCGTTAGGTAGTTATTATTGTCTATTAGGTCGGCAATCTCATTTGCAACCTCTGTCCAATTCATTTTTACAACAATGTCATTTTCAGGATTTTGTCTATCCCTTAATGCCATTGTTAAGCCATTGGGTCTGCTTAATAATTCCGGTGCATCACCGCCGGAATGTCCATACCAACCGTATTCGTTTTTCAGAAAGTCTGCAAACTCTTTTACGGTAGGGTCAGAAAAATATTCTTCATAAATTCTGAATTTACCGTCCTGAGTTCCGCTGCCACTTTTTAACTCATGCTCTATCAGTCTTTCTTGTGGAGTTTGTTCTTTAGGTTCATTGAAAAAATCAAAAAGACTAGGTTGATTTAACTTAGTCTTTTTGCTGTTTCGCTCTCGGATTGATTTGCGGTCTTTTTCTTTCTTTTTTTCTTGTGGCTGTTTAACATTGTCATATTCTTCGGCTCCTTCAAATTCTTCATCAAAATCCTCTCCGTCATTATCTAAAGAATTATCCTCCGATTCTTGTTCTTCAAGTCCTTTTATTTCCTCAAATTCTTCGTCATATTCGTTTTCAAAATGCTCAAAATTCTCGTCATCAGCTTCAATGTCCTGTCTGTCATTTGATAATACCTCATTTAATTCCTCCGCAAATTCTTCTGCAAAATCTGCTTGTTCTTCGTCCGAATATTCTTCAAAGTCCTGCTCGTCATTAAATGATTCCTCAAACTTTGTCGCAAACGCTCTTTCTTCGGCTTGTTTTTGCTTTGACCTTGAAATCCCAAACTTCGCCGTTTGTCCTCGATAACATACGCGCTTTCACTTTCTATGATTTTACTCATATAGACTTCAAAAGCGTGATGGGGAAAACCGCACATAGGCACTCTTTCCGGCAAGCCGACATTGTCGCCCCGTTAAGGTAAGGTCTAAAAGTTTAGATAGCTTAATTGCGCTATCGTCCATAGCTTCGTAAAAATCGCCTAAACGAATAAGCACTATATCGTTGGGGTGTTTGTTCTGTTCGTCCAAATACTTCTGATAATACGGTGTTACTGTCGGTTTAGGCTTTTCAGGCTCTTGAATTTTGAGCGCGACTTTTTGCTCTTGCGGGGTAGGATATAAAAACGGTGTTCCGCTGTCTGGAATATCTATGTCTATTCCGAATTTGATATTTTTTACACATTCAAATTGCTTTAGTATACCGTTTTGCAGTTCATTAAATTCGGCATAGTCCTGATTGGTAAATGCGCCGTTGTCTATCATCTCTTGTTGACTTTTTACCCAACCATCACCGTATAAAAAGCTAAACATTTTCGGATTTTTTGAAATGAAAATAAGAGAGTTATCTGAGTTATCGTAGTTGCCGTGATTGTCGTAATTTTCATCTTTTCCTAAATAGATTTCTTCCTCCGTATACGGCTTGTGGGGTTCTAAATGTTTAGCAAAAGCAATATAACCTTTGTAATTACTTATAACTGCGCTTTGAACAACAACAATGTTTTTTGGTTCTTTGGCAGCCTTTTCTTTTTCGGCTTTTACTTGCTCTGCCTGTAAATACGCATTTTCTATCTCTTGAGTTAAGCGATTAGAAATAAAATTTATCTCTTTGACAAGTTCTGCGTTTTCATGTAAAGCATACGGTAAGCCACGCAACATAATATCGTTATCTTTTGAAAAACTATCCGTCTTACAATAAACAGAGTAGGCTATGCCTTCGCAAAGCAGTCTGTTTCTGTTACTGTCATTACTAAGATAATTGTCATTGATGAACATATACTCGGCGGTTCTGTTATAAATCTTTAGATAATGGCTATCTGTACTATGCGTACTCGTTTTGTCCGTTATCAAATCTAAACCGTCAAGCACCTTTTGAATAGGAGTTTTTTGGTCTTTGTAACTACTGTCCCCATGTGTGTCTGTTTCTTCAAAAACATATTTTTTGTTGCCGTCATTGTCAAAATACTTAATGCCTTGACTGCCTTTATGTATGCGCCGCCCCATTGCGTTCCATTCTTCAAACGAAAAACAAACGCTTGCGGCGGGTCTTTCTACAAAGATTTGACAGACATCGTGGAGTTCGATATGAGGGTTTAATGCTGTTATGCGATAAAAGTCTTTTAGGCTTTCACCGTCAGTCAGCATTTTTTTCAGTTCCGCGTTAATATAGCTTAAATCTTTCGTTTTACTCATCGTACTCCTTGTGCTTAATAAAAGCTTCGTATTTTATACGGCGCTTTTCTCTCAAAGTAGGAAAATACATTACTTCAAAAGCGTCCGATGCGCCCATAAAATATACTAAATCCTCGATTTGCTCCCTTGTAAACGGCGCATGATTTTCTAGCTTATCTTTCATTTCTTGCAAAGGCAGATTTAATCTTTTAGCAAGTATTGACGGTGTAAAGTTATTTTTGTATACCCAATTCATTAGTTTTCGCTTTATTATTGATATTTCCATAATTTTTACCATGCCCTTGCTTCCATAAAGACTTGCCATCTTTGGAAGTTGTCCGTAAATTCTAAAATTTCGTCAATGTTTCTCATCTTGCAAAAGCGTGTCAGCATTTTTGCGTCAATTAAATCCGCTTTTTTTGTTCTAAGAATGTATTTAAGTCTTTTTTTATCTAAATACAGTCCACCGCTAAGAGTGCTTTCATCTATGTCATTGTTATTTAAAAAGTTCTTTATCGCATCCGGTCTTACATTGACCCATTTCTTTATTCGTGCCATTTTTGATTGCCTCCGATTTGATTTTTGAAAATGTCCCTCTATATGTCTGGACAGAAATTAAATTTGTCAAGTAGTTTTTAGAAATTTTTTCTTAATTTTTCAAGTGCCAATTTGATTCGCGCTTCTATGGCTTGCTTTGAAATTTGTTCTTCTTCTGCAATTTTTGTAATCTTTATCTTCAAAAAATAGCGTTTATATATCGAACTTGCCTGTTTGTCCGTAAGTGTTTTCATACCTTGATACAATTTTTTAAGCCGCAATTTTTTAAGCCGCAATTTTTTTTGTTCTAACAAATTTTGCGCATCATCAATACTATCTAAAACCCTGTCCAGATTTTGCGAATCGTCCTCAATTTCATAATCATTATCCTCAAGAAATTGCTCAAGCGATAATCCGTGCCGCTGTTTCCGTTTCTCCTCCCGTCCAAAAGAACGTTCCACAATTTTAATAGCTTCGTGAATCTCGTCACTGACCTCGACTTCGCTAATCGTACCGTCGTTAAACTCGTACTTGATTGTTTTCATTTTTTTCTCCTTTCGGCTTGTTGCCGTTAGGGAAACGATAAAAGATTTTGAATTTAAAGTCGTATTTTGAGAAAATACTTTTTATACGACTAAAACGGTATAAAAAGGGATAAAAATAGGCTTAAATCAATGTTTTCGTTATTTAGAAAACGAAAAAAGGGCATGCCGCCGCTTCTTTGACGCGATATACCAGTGTTTTAGTATTTTCAGAAAATATTTTTATTTTAAAAAACGCAAAAAAATAGCGCCATACCTTAAAATTTTAGGTACAGCGCCCGTATTTTATTGATTTTAATCATCTTTCGCCATGCTGATACGAACCAAGCTTTCTTATCTTTATGCCGCCTTGCCGTTCACATTCTTCTAAAAAGTCATTGCACGTATCTATAGACTGACCGCTGAATATAGGGGAGAGTAATCTTTCATATGCCGCGTGTTCTTTATTGGCGGGGACTAACGAATATCCGGCTTTAGCGATTATTTCCATTGAAACGCTTTGGCTTAATGCCAAACCTACGCAAATAGCTATTACGCACGGTAATTCTAATTGCTTATTCGGTTGTTTATATAATTTGCTGAAATAATCTTTAGACAAATGCGTTTTCTGTTCAAAATGATAGCCTTTCCAACCCTTTTTATCCATAAGGGTGCAAATCATCTGCGCCGCTGTTTGATGTATCCCTAATTCCTCCGATGCTTCAAATTGCTGTTTTAGCCTTGCGGCTTCCAATGCAATATCTATAATAGTATCATTATTAACATTTTGCTCATATCTTGCGACATTGCCGAAACGCGCTTGCGGGCGCAAAAGAACGCCGCTGTTTTTTCCGTATTCGTACAATTCTACAAGGTTATATGTAAAAAGCAAGGCGCAATCAAAAATATTTTCTTTGGCGTAGTCTGTTAGATATGATTGTCCTTGTTCGTTCTCGGCATAATATTTCTCGTCGTTTATTACAAAATAACCCTCAACATAACGGAATAGATTAAGGTCAATAACGGTTTTAAAAGCTTGATTGTTTTCATACTCGTATATTGCTTCCTGTAAACTTATTTCGTTTGAGGGGTAAGCAAATTCAGGCTCGTAATTGTAGACTTCGGCGGCTTCCTTATAACCTAATTCTATTAAGCGTATCTTTGCCGATTGTTTAGATACTTTGAAAAATGCTGCAAACTCGTCTATTATTACTTTTAAGGTTTCAAAACAACCGCTATTGCTTGGCTCATAATTATACTTATCTATAAGTTCCTTAATTTTAAGCTCCGCTGTTCGTTTTGGCATAAGTACCTTGGGCGCGATTCCGTTGGCCTGCCATTCCATCCAATCCTCATCTTTATATAGGGTTTCACGGATAGAATTATCTTTAGGTGAAGTAGGACAGCGGCAAGCTATTGTCTGCTGTCCGTTTAAAATGCCGTGAATTATAGCGTATATACGATGTCTTTCCCAATGGAATAACTCATGAGCAATGGTATTGTTAGCGCAACCGAGATTCCTAAGAAAAAAGGTGTCTGGGTCAATAAATATAGTGGGAAAATCAACGGTAATTTCCATATACATCCGACTTACTTCATCATACACCTTAACGGTTCCTTTAGAAAAACAGATTTGCCCGAAAACACTGAAATTCTCCGATAACTTTTTATCCCTGACAATCTTTAAGCCTATCCTGTTTTGCGCTATTTCTTCTATTGGTATAGGCATGGGAGTTATCAAGGCTTCGGGATACCATTTTTCTAAAAAACGGGTTGCCTCGTTATCAAATTCTTCTTTAGAAATGATTGGGACAAAGTTTGCCGTCGCTCCAAACAGTTCTTTTATGCGTTGTTCTTTGGAATATTTATCTACGCTGTTGATCTTAAAATTTGATAATTTGTCTGTGATTACCATCACGCAACGGAGCCTAAACAATAGCGATTCCGTAGAATCGTCATAATCGCCGCGATAACGCTTTTTCATTGAAAATTGCGCTTGGATTACTGCGTCAAAATTTACCGTTGAGTCTTTGATAACAACCTTTTCCGTAATCACGCAAAAAATGTCCTCAAGTGTAATAAATCCCGTACGAAAATCATTATCTACAAAATCCAAACTGCTCTTACGTGAACACGCAAAAATTTCAACAGCTTTAAACATAGCATTATAGCTATCCGATTGTCCGATAATAAACTTGGCAAGGTCGCTATTTCTTCCGTATTTCTCCATACCGATGTCCCCTTTAATTATATCATTAATCTTTTTATCCTTCGTATATATAAGACAAAAGAAATAAGAGTTTTTATTGGGTCGTTTGGATATTTTTAAGATTATTGACCATATTACTTATGACGAATACAGTTTAAACTGCTTAATTCACAATCTTTCTCTGATAAATAATTAATATTATTAATACGTGTTATAGAAATCCCCAACAGGTTAAAGACCGTCGGATTATTATTATCCAACGGTCTTTATCATTATAATGCTGTTAATGTTTCTCTTTAATTATTGCAAGTCTCGTGTGCTTTAGATAAATTATAGTATAACGCTCATTAATTTTATATAAATCCTTTACTTTATTTACTTTTTCTATAGCTTTTAATTCTATTTCCTCATCAGTTATATCATCTTTAACTACAGGATTATAAGTAACTATTATGGAATCTCCTCCAGTATCAACATATTTTTTATGTTTCATTACTGCGCCAGTTATGGTTAAATATTCTTTATTCCTTACAGAATGTAAATCATGAAAATATGGTGTCATTCCTTTTATACCCCAAACTATCGCAACTAAAACAACTATTGCAACTAAAATCCAAAGAATATCTTTTTGTCCGTTCCTAAAATTTGCTATTATGTATGTAATAATTGCAATTAATCCTAAAGAACAAGCGGTTGTCAATACCAGTGAAAAATAAAATTTATTATAAAATTTTCGAGCAAGTTTTTTTTCTGCGTTCATAATCTACCTCTAAATAACAATCTATAAAGTATGTTAGCACCAAAGACCTTTCAGTATTCCTCTAGCAAAAGGTTTTACATCATCGCGAAGTCCATATGTAACTGCTCTATTGAAAACATCTTGGCCGTACTTTTGCATACTCCATGACCCTCCATTTACAGATAAACCTACCCATTGATCTACTGCAGGTCTACCAAAAACATCATAAGCGAATTTTGTCATACCCTCAAAGCCCGTACAACTCAGAAGACCACCAAAGGCAAATACAGCTAAATAGCTTTGCCAAGAGCCCATTGAAGTACCGTATAATTGATGTGCTAAGACATCAGAAATAAGTTTTCCACCAACAGATTTAGCTCCACCAGCCAAGAAAGTAGAGACTGAGAATCCCGCTAATGCTGATCCTACAAAATATCCTGCAGCACCTCCAACAACACCTCCAAGAAGTGTCCAGCCGACAAGTTCCCAACCTTCTGCTCCATTATCTTTTGCCTTGCTATATGCATAACCCGCACCTATACCCACTCCTATGCAAACACACAAAGTCACAATGAACTCACCACTGGGATCTGTAAGCATAACAGGAGTAATGTTATTATATAGCTCCACGTGGGTAAATTGTTTAAATTACACCCACGAAGTTGTAATAAATTTCAATTTTTTGTTTTCGTTCACCGTTAATTATCTCGCGCTCATGAATTAGTATTTTGTCAATCAGTTCATTAAGGATAGTTTCGTTAAGTTCCCGTATGTCGTAATATTTTCTGATGACTTCCGCAAAACGGTCACTATTGTCCTTGATTTCTGAAAACGCACTTATGTCCTGTTTCAGCTTAATTAGGTTTTGCCTTAAAGCTGTCTGCTCGTTCTCATAGTCTTTCAGCATTACATTAAACCTATCATCAGATATTTTGCCTGAAACATTGTCCTCATAAAGCCGCTTTACTATGTTATCAAGCTCGACAATGCGCCTTTCGGCTTTGCCTATTTCTCTTTCGGATTGCGCAATCTGCTTTTTGTTCTTTAAGCTGCTTTGCTCCGTAAAGTGTTTAAGCAGTTTTTCAGGTTCAAGGTTGACGGCGTTAGCATGTTTCTTAATATCCTTCAGCACAACATCGTAAAGATTTTCGTAAGTTATGTAGTGCATTGAACAATAATTTTTGCCAAACCGCCTGTAAGTGCTGCAAGCATAAGAGCCTGTCGCATATCTTTCATGCCGCTTGTTGTAACCTAATGTCATTCCGCAAGTCGGACATCTTAATAAGCCTATAAAAATCTGATGTGTGCCTGTTTCTTTGACTGATTTGCGTTTTAATAAAGCCATTTTTTGTGCTTTGTCAAAGGTTTCTCGGTCTATAATAGGCTCGTGCGTATTGCGGGAAATAATCCATTGGTCTTTCGGAACTGCGATTAACGTTCTGTCCTTAAATGATTTTGACGTGTTTTTGTTACAAACTAAATGTCCCAAATATTCTTCATTGATTATGATTGACCTGATTGTTTCCGTTGCCCAATCGTTAGGGTATTTTAAGTATTTTTCAGAAACATATTTGCCCATTTTGTCAATCATATAAGCGCGCGGTTTTAGTATTCCTTGCTTTTTCAAATACATAGATATTCTAAAAAGCGTAACTCCGCTTGCCGCAAGCTCATAGATTTTTCTTACATTCGGAGCAACTTCCTCATCGATAATCAATTTGTGTTTATCTTCGGGACTTTTTTGTAACCATAAGGCGCATAGGGTCCGGTGAACTCGCCTTTTATGGCTTTTGTCCTGTATGCGGATTTGACTTTACGGCTGTTATCTCTTGCGTACCATTCATTCATAATGTTACGGAAAGGCGCAAATTCGTTTTCGCCTTTAGCGGTATCCACGTTATCATTGATTGCAATATAACGTACTTGATTGTCTGGAAAATAACATTCGGTATAAAAACCTGTTTGTAGGTAATTACGCCCTAACCTTGATAAATCTTTGGTTATTACCGTTCCTATTTTCCCATTTTCAATATCGCTAAGTAACTTCTGAAAATCCGGTCGTTCAAAATTCGTTCCGCTGTATCCATCGTCCACATAAAAGACTGTTTCATATAAGCCGTTTTGTTTTGCAAATTGCATAAGCATTGCCTTTTGGGTTTGTATACTTGCGCTGTCTCCCTGCATTAGGTCATCACGCGAAAACCTGCAATACAATGCCGCCGCCTTGCTTTGTTGCTGTAACATTTTACCTCCTTTTGTCAGCAAACAAATCGGCTTGTAAACATCATTATTATACTATATTTTCTGACGTTTTTCAAGCCGATTTTTGCTGCTTACTAAAATTTAATAAACAAATATTCAGTTGTTGGTCTGATTTTTATTTTCAGTTATCGTATTAATTTCTGTCATAGCTAATTTTGCTAAGACCTCCGACAGATTTCTTGTCCCGCTAAAATTATTTGTTACTATAAATTCTATAGATTGTTTTTTAGAAGGCATTTTAGCTGTGTTATTTGTTGAATTATTTTTGTTTTGATTTTTTATCAATATTTTTAAACTCCTTGTGATTGCCCTGCAACGGCGGGCGAAATATTTTAAATATTAAATTGTCAATGTTCAATAAATCCCTGCAACAGCGGGATGATATAATTCAGTTCTTAAATCATTCGACCTCCTTTACGCTTTTTAAAAAGCAAAAACGCACTGCTTAAACCAACAATGCGTTCCTACAAATTTTAGATATTAAGTTGTTTTTGATGTTTAACCTATAAAATAATTAGGAGATAGCTGTTTTCAAATCACTATTTATAATTTGTTTCCTTTGTGGCTGTTTCGTCTTGTTTTTTCTCTTTCCGGATTTCCTCCTCAATTTGCCGCAATCGGTCTGGCTTAACATTGGCAACAGCCTCGCCCATTGGCACAAAAGGCTGTAATATTGATGTTGCTTGGTAAAATACTCTTGCAAAGGCTTCGGGCTCGGAAGAACGGAACAGAGAAATAGCATTTATCGCTTTGGAATACTTATCGTTATTTGTTTCAAAACCCTTATGCCGTTCAAACAAATCTTTATTGTCTTTTATAAGCCTTAGATTTTCTTGTTCAAGCCGTTTGTTTTCGGTTACAAGGGTTATTACTTGTTTTTGTAAGTCTTTCTTGCCGTGGGCAATCTCTCCGTTTTTCGCATCGGCTAACGCTTTTGAATAATCCGCTTCGGCATTTCTGTCTGCAATAATTTTATCTCTTTCAGTCTTTGCCGTATGTATTTGCTTTATTGTATCGTCAAAATGTGTTTCCGCTTTGCTGACCGCATTGGATATATCTTGCAGGCTTGACTGTGCCTCTTGCGTAATTTCTTCCGCCGTATTGTGAGCCGCTTCAATAATTTTTGTTGCTTTATATTCCGCTGTGGATAAATGGCTTGCCTGACTGCCTTCTTTTCCGCGGAGTAATCCGTAATTTTTACCGACAGCTTCATGGAAGTCCGTTTGCAGCATAGTCAAGTTCTTACGATTAAATAAATCCTTAGCGCAGAGCCTTCCGTCCTCAACCGGCATAAGATTAAGATGCAAATGCGGTGTTGTTTCGTCCAGATGGACAACGGCAGAAATGATATTCTTTTTTCCATATTTACGGGCAAAGTACCAAGTGCAATCTGCAAAGAACCGTTGCTGTTCATACTCTGATAAACCATCAAAGAATTTTCCGTCCGAGCCTATGACAAAGGATGCCATAAGTACGGCATCCTTGCGTGGCTTTTGAGGAAGATTAAGTTCCTTAATTCTTTTATTTATGTATTCGTTATAAGTACCATCTCCTTTGATAATATGATAATTATTTTTAGTTCTGTCGCTGTCTATCTGCGGATTGCTTGCCTTGTAAGTTTCATCTCTTTCGTTTTCTTTTTCCACAGGCGAAACCTCATTCCTGTGGTACTTTTCCATGTGGCATACTAAGTATGATATTTTTTATTTCCTCCTTTTTTCATCATGTAGGGCAAAGGGTATATTTCTGTTTTTCTTGTTTTGTCTGTCTTCAACAGCCTCGCAGAGCCCACGCTTCGCTTGCGAAGTATAGTGGGCTATACTTTGCCCTAAGTTTTGTTGTTTTTCTCTTTTAGTTATTCAAAGTTTTACATCCACTTAACTGTCTTGATTAAATAGGCTTATCTCTGATTTTATTCATTTCAATCCTCCTTATTTTTGTATTTGCGTTTCCATTCTATAAAGAAATTTATTCTGACTTTTTATTTATCCCTCTATATGTCTGGACAGAAATATGGTTTTGTACAGTGTCTTTTACGAAAATTTAATCAACTTTTAATTTCACAAGTTGAGCAAGTCCCTCTATTACTTAGAGAAAAAACTAAAAAGAGGGTATGTTTTAACATAATAATTTGTCGAGAGACGACAAAAAAGAGAGTCCAAAACGAACTCTCTAACTTGCTTTTATTATTTGATTATGTTTTGAATATTTTCCGTTTAAAGAAAATACCCTCTATATATAGCCACGACAGGTATAAAAATTCGTACCCCTTATCTTAAACGGTTAGCAAATCCTCTAAAAAAGAAATATCTTCAAAATCTATATCTTCAAAGGCAAAACCGTCCTCGGTTTCAAATTCTTGAATAACTATACTGTAAAGCTTTGTTTCCGCTTTTTCTATAAGCTTTCTTATCGCGCCTTCGGTGATGTTTAATTGCCGTGCTATCTTTGAATTATTATATTTTAAGATTTTATTAAGATAAAATACTTCGGCTTGTCTTTCAGTCAAATGCTTTTTTAGCACACGTTTTTGCATGCCTTCAAGCCAAAGCTCATGTTTATAAAAATCATTGCGCTGTAAAACAGAATCCAAGCTCTGGTTAGCGTCTTGAATTCCGACACCTTTTTCCGAAAGTCCGTCCATCGAAACATGCCGCCGTGTTTCCCGGCGGTCATTGCTTTTTTCTGTATCATCTAATTCATTTAAGACGGCAGCAATCTCGGGTGATATTTCAACCTCGTTTTCATCTCCGTTTGAAAACTTATATGTATATTTCATAGCTTACTTTTCTTTTTTATCGATGTACCGGCGCCTAAAACGGTCTCTGTTCCGTCATCATCTATTATTGTTCTTGACACCACGCCAAAAACAGTTTCGATTTTTTTGGCAAGCGACAAACACTCCATTATATAATCTTCATATTTTTCCTTTTCTTCTTTTGTTTTAGCTTTTTCTTGTGCGCTCACATAAGAACCGCCAAATCCGCGAACCGCAATGCTTAACAGCACAGCCTCTCTCGACGTTAGTTCAATTGTTTTATTTTCCATTTGTTCCTCCAAATTTAAAAGTTAAATATATCTCAAATACTCTTTAAAATCTTTGCTCCTGTCAATTTCGCGGTCAACTATCATAAGGTATTTCCATGTCTTAACACCTTGTCCGGCAAAAATCTTATTCACGTTATCACAATAAGCCTGTGCCGCTTGAGCTTTTAGCTTTACTTCATCATCTTCAGAATGTAAATAGGCTTTTACTTCCACGATATAAATACTATCTTTTGTTTCTACAACAAAATCCGGCTGGTAGGTTTGCGCCGCGCCCCAATTAATTTTGAATTGCCCTAATGCCGGATGCAACCATTTTTCCACGCATAAAGAACGCTCTAAAACAATCGAAAATTTATGTTCCGGTACGCTATCGAATTTATAAACGTCATGGCAAGCTTTACTAAAACCACCAACAACAGTCTTTTTAATTGCGTATTCAGGGATTGTATTTGTAAATTTTACTATCTCATCCGCTTTAAATTTTGTATAATCTTCGGAAAGTATAGGGGAAGAAAATTGTAAAACCTTTATTTCGTAACCTGACGCTTTAAGTTCAGAATTTTCCTTTATCTGCTTTAATATTTCCCGTGCAATCTCTTTTTTGTAATGAATTATGGACTTAATTAATTCTTTTTCGTCTTTATCCTTAGAAATAACTTTTAAAGCTTGACTTATGAGCTTATATAACAATTCGGCGTTTTCTTCATAATCAATCATTGTATCCGCGTTCAATATTTCGCTTAAAATCATGTTTTCAGGCTTATCCGGCATTTCAAATATCGTGTCGCTTGATAAAATTTCGGTTTCGTTTGTTTGCAGATTTTCTATTACAATGTCATTTGAAGATACTTTATAATCAGAAAAATATCTTGTATCAAGGTCAAAATCGTTATATACGATTTTCGCCGCGCCTTTTGCGACAACGGCAATATTCGGAATATTGATTGAAAAACGTTTTTTTGTTCTATAACAGGCGATATTGCGCTTTCAATTTTCTTTGAAATATCTTCAAATTCAAAGGTTATCTGTCCGTTTTTTTCAAGCTTTTCTTTTGCTTTTACCTTTATTACTTCCTGAATTTCCGGCTTATCTAAATCCTGTGCCGTCATAACATAAAATTTATCCGGCATTTTAAAGTCTTTAAAGCTTGCGGATTCTGGCAAATTTTCAAAAGTCATGTTGATTGGCTGTGTCAAAATTTCTTCGATAGCTTGTCCTACGGCTTTGGATATTTCAATGTCCTGCCTTAAAACTTCTTTTTTTCTTCACTTCGGGCAAATTTTAATTTTTGTTCGCTTTCCTCAATCTGACGGTCAAAAACTGTTTTACTTTTTATGATTTCTTTTTCTTTTCCTAAATCGTCATTATCTTCAATCGTAATGATATTTTCTTTCTTAATGATTGAATTTTCATCATTTGCAGCCTTAATAATTTCCTCAAATTTATCATGGGCAACAATAGTAAGCCTGTCTACTGCCGCATTGCCCGTTACTTTTCCGTAAGGCAAGCGTAAACCGCGCCCTATGGTTTGTTCCCTTAAAGTCAACGATGTTGCCGTCCTAAGCGGAATAATTGTATAAAGGTTAGTTACGTCCCAGCCTTCTTTAAGCATATTGACATGGATGACGATTTCAATATTATTTTTATCATCCTCTAAAGATAAAAGCTGCTGTATATTTTCATCCTTTTCGCTACCTGATTGATTTGAATGGACTTCGATGACCTTATTCTTATAATATCCTTCAAAAAACTCATCTGAAGTTATGTATTCCTTAACCGCCGCCGCATGAATAGTATCTTTGCAGACAACAAGCACAAAAGGCTTAACGAGCCTTACACTTTCATTTTCCGCATAAGCTTCTAATTCCGCTTTTGTATTTCTATGAATAATTATCCCGTCAATAAGCTTGATTTTATCCGTTTCATCAGCGTTATATTTTGCCGTATCAAAATTCTTTCTTGTCGCTACTGCCGGATTTTTTACAAATCCGTCTGAAATAGCTTTAGCTAAACTATACTCATACACTACATTTCTGAATTTAACAGCTCCTTTTGAAGTTTCCACTTGCGGAGTAGCCGTAAGCTCCAAACCTAAAAGTGGCTCTAATTCATTAATTACAGCCATTCCTCTGTCTGCTCTGTAATGGTGGCTTTCGTCCATTAAAACTACTAAATCCGATAGTTTTGAAAGGTATTCAAAATAGCTTTGCCCGATATATTCCGAAAGGCGTTTTATTTGAGGTAGATTACCGCTGCGTACCTCTGCATTGATTTTACCTATGTTAAAGATATTGATTGTTATGCTGTTAAATAGACTTTGCTGTCCCGCCGCAAAATCCTTGTAATTATCTCCGGTAATTACGCGCGGAAGATTTTGGGCAAACGCTTGCAATCCTTTAAAAACATATTTTGAATAATTCGGCTCTCCAAAATCCCTAATAAGCTTGTTATAAATAGTAAGGTTAGGGGCAATGATAAAGAAGTTTTTTATATCGTAATTCAGATACAAATAGGTAATAAATGCGCCCATTAATCTTGTTTTTCCTACACCTGTAGCAATAGCAAAAGTAAGAGAGGGAAAATCCCTTTCAAACTCCTTAAAAATAGGGTAATTATTATGTATTTGCTTTTCTAAGGTTTTTAGGTCAAGAGATAAATCGTTAGTCTGCGTAATATCATCTAATATTTGCAAACTTTCGTATTGAGGAAGGCGCAACGACATTAAATTATTTATCATTTTTATTGGCATTTTATTTTTATTCTTCATAAACACCTCAATTTATAGTAGCTTTAATTCTGTCAATAAGCTTTATTTTTAATTCTTCTAAATTTGACCACTCTATTCTATTAATTTGGGTTATATCAAAGTGAATTCTATTGTTTTCAAGCCACTGCTTATTGCAAATATAGATTACTTGCTTTCCTAAACCTTTAGCAAATCCGGCTTCCCAATATGCGCCTAAATTATTATGAGTTAGGTCAACTATAACAAATTTGCTGGTTTTGATTTCTGAAATAATCTTATCTGTTATGTATTCGTTATGTTGCTCTTCATCAACTGTTAACGCAATTAACTTACCATCTGTTGCCTCATTAACAGCAGGTTTTATTGCCTCATCTCTTACTGTTTGGTAATTAAAAGGATAAGAGTCGATAGACCTAAACTGCGTTGCAAAAAAGACTTTATTAGAATTCTTTGCTGTAGTCATTAATTCTTCCGCATAAAAAAAACCTTCGGCAGATAATCGCACATTTCCAAAATAGAATTTATTGTCTGCATATTGTGGTTTAAACTCATAAATCCACCCCAATTCTTCCATTCCTTTAATCAATCCAATTATTTCTTTAACACTTTTCGCATAGGCTATTGCCGGATTTATTTGTCCATTGAGTTCATGAACAAAGCCTATGTATTCATTTTGTTTATAAAAATATAAAAGTAGCTTGTTCAATTTTTGTATTGTTGTTTTTGGTATTTTTTCTGAATTTAAAATCTCATATATCTTTTCTTCCGATAAAGTAATATATTCATCATTTTTTCTATCTACTTCAAATAAATAACCTGCAATCAAACATCTTTCCTTATCTGAAAATTTATCAGAAAACATAGCTTTAACGTCAGAATAAAATATTATTTTGCAGTTTTGACAATATGCTCTAGGCGGATCGGATTCATTTCGTGTTTCGTTACCGCAGATAATACATTTCGTGTTGCTCATTTATCCTCCAATTCATCACTATCTTTTGTGATTTTTTCTATTACATTCAAGTTATAATCCTCTCTGCCGAATTCGCATTTATTAAGAAGAATTTGCGGAATTTTTTGAATGATAATGTTTTTGTATCTTTTTAGACAAGAGGAATCAAAGCTTTTTGAGCATATTAAGAGAAACTCATCGGATTGCAGTTCGCTTGCTATTTTGTCAAGATATTCGGGAGTAATTGTGCCTGTTGTGGTGAAGATAAAGTTTTTTTCGCCGCTATAGCCTTGTTTCCAAAGAATATTACTGTCAGGGGAATATGTATAATCTTCGTGCTTTGCCATAGCCGCGGCAAGCATTTCAGCATTATATTCTTTAGAAATTACAAGGTTGCCGAAAATATCTTTATTGAGTAGCGAAGGTGCAAGCTCAAAAAACCTAAAACCGCCGCCGCCTTTCCAATCCATTGTTTTAGAAATTCCACCTTGTTCGCCGTCAACAACAGCTTTAAGGCGCGGATAACAATGCGTATAAGCGTGTTCGCCTAACTCAATCCCAATCCAACGTCTACCCATTTTATGAGCAACCGCCGCTGTCGTTCCGCTTCCTAAAAAGCTATCTAAAACAATATCGTTAGGATTGCTCCCTAAGGTCAAAATTCTTTCCAATAGTCTTTCAGGCTTAGGTGTAGCAAAAACATCTACATTGTTAAAAGCTTTTATTTCTTGCCTTGCATCTTGATTATGTCCTACATCTTGGTGTAGCCACACCGTTACAGGCGTTATACCGTCTTTTACATCAGATAAAAAACGTTTCAACCTCGGCACATTATCGCCTTTATCTCCAAACCAAACACGGTTCTCTTTTGCTAATTCTTCAAAGTTTTCTTTTGATGTGCGCCAACACCTGCTTGGCGGTGGATTGATTATTTTGCCAGAAGGAGTTGTTATCGGATAATCATAAGCTGCGCTATAAGTTTTTACAGTTAAATCACTTGAAGTCCAAACGCCTCTTGGGTCGTTGTCTGGATTCTTGTACCTTTCATTCATTTCATCCGTACGCGGTAGTAAGTTAGGGCGCCAAATCTGTTTATTTTTTGCGTAAACTAAAATATGGTCATGCATATCAGAAAACCATTTAGCATCGTTTTGTGGTGAAAATTTCTTTTTCCCACATTACATTTGCCAAAAATTTGAACGCCCAAAAACTTCGTCGCAAAGCACTTTTAGGTAATGACATTCGTCGTCATCAATACTAATCCAAATACTACCGTCATTAGAAAGTAAATTCCTTAATAATTCTAATCGCGGTTTCATAAGATTAAGCCATGTGGAATGTTCTAAATTATCGTCATAATGCTCAAACGCGCTTCCGGTATTATACGGCGGGTCTATGTAAATACATTTAACCTTTCCGGCAAATTCCTGCTCCAAAGCCTTTAACGCTAAAAGATTATCCCCATGAATAAGCATATTTCCGCTTGTCCTATCGCCGTAACCATATTCTTTATTTTCTAAGAGTATTCTCGGCTCCGGATTTATCTTATTTTCATGCTTTCCTATCCATGTAAGTTCTAATTTACTACTCATATTCTCTCTCCAAAATATGTACTAATTCGTTTATAGCCTGCGTTCTTTTAAAATTATCGTAGCCTTCTAATCCTGCAATATTTACCGCTATATCATTCATATTAATATTAACATCTAAAGCTATATCTTTAAAAATAATTTCAGGCTCACCTTTTATCATACTTATTATTTCTTGCTTAAGAGGTATTTTCAATTTTTTTGCTACAAATATTAATATATTTAAATGGCTTGGGCTAATTTTATAACCTGCATAAATAACTTTAGGTTTTATGTTTTGCATACAATCGCGTTTATTGTCTAATGTAGAATTCCTAAATATTAACCTCCATTCATTCTCATAATTCCATAAATCTGTTTTATAAAGAAACAATTTTATAAACATTAATGAATCTATAGTGTCTATAGGATAATTTATATTATCAAATAGTTTATTAAAAATAATATCTGAAAACATTACATCACCATTATACCTATCAGATTTATAAATGACAGGGAATATATGATACTTTAAATTGCAATAAGCACAGAATTCTCTTTCACAATTGCAAGATTCATTAATGGAAGAAAAATCATATTCTAAAGCAAAACCTTTATGTCCATCCGCATAATGTCCCCACATTAAAAGATTATCAATATTTTCACAAAAGCAAGAAACAATCTGGGCTTTACGATATTGCTCGAAAATCTGGTTGCAATATTCTGCCGTAAAATATACATTATTAATTCTACTTGCAAAAAAATCAAATGCGGTGTTTATTTCTTCGATATTATTATAATTAGATTTTATAATTTCCCAATTTCTTTTTGTATTTTCATCGATATTTGAAATCCCATCTAAATTATCAGTAGTAAATAAAAATATAGTTTCTTTTTTATCTCTTTCTAAAAACGCTAAAATATTAGACCGCACATTTTCTATATCTACTATCGGCAAAGAATCAAAAACATCATTAAATTCATTAGGAATTGTTCCCCAACTTTCTTTACTCAATAAAGCAATAATGCTGTTAAAATTTACTTTTCTATATCTAAATAATTCATTAGGGGTATTATTTAAAATTAATTGTTGAATTGGAATGACTTCTTCTTTTTTATTTCTCCCATGATATAAGTATGTTTTATTTAACAACTGATCGAATTGTTCCCTAATCTCTTCTGAAGATAATTTTATTGTATCGCTCATAACTTTACTCCCGCTTGTATTTTCTTTTACTCATCCAGCATTTTGTTTTTTTCGGCTTTAACTTTTTTTATCTGCTCTTTTGCAATTTCTTCTGTGCTTTTTTTGGGAGTTGGCTGATGTTCGGGCAACGTTTCTTTACAATTGCTTCGCAACAAATTTTTATCTTTAGCGTTGATAGGCGAAACAGCTTTTTCTGCATCGTTCTTTTTTCAAATTCCGCTTTTGCAATTCCGGCAAAGATTTGCCGCCTTCCCGCGCTATCATTTTGTTTTGGTCAAAGGTTGATGGCTGTCTGGAAACAGAAATATTTGTTGTTGTAACTTCGGCAAGCATATTTAGGACAAGTTCAATATTGGTCATATTATCGCGTAAGTTTTCTTTTTTAAGGTCTTTGAGTTCCTTATATTCTTTAATAGATAAGCCGCTCCACGCCTTTGTCATTTCATCGGTTAGAATTGCATAATCTTTATCTTTAGTAATTCCAAAATAGTTTTTGCCATTCATCTGTTAATTCTTTACGCATTTCTATAGTCTGCAGCCGTTGATTTATCCAACCTTCGGTGTAGCCTTTTTTGCGATAAAATTCAGCTCCGCGTATTATTGCTTTTTCAGGGTCGGCAATTTCATCCAATCTATCGGCTCCCACTTCCGCAAGCCACATCTTAAAAGGCTCCGCTTTTTTGCTTGGAATAGACTGAATAAGGCGCAATACTCCTTTTGTATCAAACACATCGGTTTTGCGCATTTTAAAATCTTCGCCATTTTCAACTGCAATTTTTTCAAAACAGTTCGCAAGCTTCGGCAATCAGCTTGCGTTTTAAATCACTCCAATAGTTACGCGGTATGTTACTGTCCGTTAAAACAGCAATAACATCCACAACACTAAAATACCAATCTTCTTTTTCACTATCCCATTCCGTTCGGATTTTTTTGTTTTCAAAAAGTTTTATATTTGACATACCGTCTCCCTTTTACTCAATTCTCCATTTTATTATAAAAACTAAACTGCATTTATAAGTCATTTCCATTCGGCTTTTTTCGCGCTCTATCATTTCTGCCTTTTCTTTATCTATTTCTTCTTGTTTTATGTAAATTCCCATGCGTTTCTTATTGGCTTCCTGTTCTAAGGCTTTTATGCCTTTCAAGTATCTTTAATTTTTCGGCTAAGACTGATTGTTTTTTAGATAGCGCTTTTTGTTCTGCAATCTTACTTTCGATTTCCTTAATCTTACGTTCTAAAATCTTCTTTTTATCGTCCGCCCATTTATCAAGCGTAGAGATGCGCTCATCAAACAACTTTAAGTTTCTTTGCTCTAATTTTTCTTTTATAGAAGGCAATAATTTGCCTATAAGTCTGTCCATATCCTTTGTTTCATCTTCATTAACAACTTCCTCTATTAATGTAGCCTTGCCTTTATCGTCATAATCGACGTAAGAATCACGAAGGTTAGAATGTTTAAGCAATAATAATTTTTCGCATTGTTCTTGTGTTAAAACAACGCTCCCGTCATGCGTTTTACCAGCAAAGAGTAATTCGCTATGCTCATTAATACCGTAAGCGTTGTAATTATATAGGGCAAGGTAACCACATTTGCCTTTTAAACTTTCTAAAGCAGATGATTTTGGATTGTCTTTTAAATTATAAGTTATAGATGCGGAATGTTGAGCGTGATTATATTGCAAGTCAAAAATAATATGATTTGCCAAAGCGCAATTAAGCCTATAACGCTCGCCCAAAGGAGCGTTTTTATTGAGGCTGTAAATAAGTCTGTTATTGTAATGTCCGGCAACGGCGGTATGCTTGTGAAACATAAAAGAATACGGCTGCTTATCCTCAAAAAAAGCAACCTTACCTTTAAGATAATATTTAGTAAGCTCCCAAAGAATTTTCTCTTGTTTGTTAATAAAATTAGCGGCGGTTTGTCCGTCGATTTTCAGTCTGTTAATAACATCATCGTCAAAGGTATCGAAAATAAGCTTTTTGGTATCGGTTAATTGTGCCTTTATCTTCTCGTCAAGTTCAAGCCTTAAATCATCAAATGCCTTAGTAATTTCTTTATCTGTCCGGCAATAAGCGTAAATATCTGATATGCGCTTTTCAAAATCTATATCCTCTAAAACACCCAAAACGGTATCGCTTGCGCCAAATACGCCCTCAAAAAGACAGAATTTTTGAGATAATAATTCGTATACTCTGTTTTCGGCAAGGTTATTTTTATTGAGAAAATTAATTACTACGACGTCATATTTTTGACCGTAACTATGACATCTGCCTATCCGCTGTTCTATCCTTTGCGGATTCCAAGGCAAATCATAATTTATAACCATACTGCAAAACTGTAAATTCAAGCCTTCGCTGCCTACTTCGGTAGCGATTAATATTTTGCCTTTCTGCTCAAATAATTTAATTATTTCGTCCCTGTTTTTACTGCTGCCGTTGATTATAATAACTTCGTCTTTTTTGAATTGATTGCTTCAGTAGCTTAAATAACTCTTCTTGTGTTTTAAGGCTTTCGCTAAAGATTACAGCTTTTTGTGCTGCGCCTAAATCATTTAATTTTTCAAAGCCGGAGGATAATCCTTTTAACAATGCTTTGCTTTTTGAACTTTCCTTAATGCTTTCAGTTTCTGCTATAAGAAAATCCAACTGTTCAATTTCATCTCGTATTTTACCTAAATCTTCTTCCTTAACATCATATTTAGCAGTAATGGTTTTCTTGTCTTCATCTTCATCAATTTCCTCGTTTAAGGAGTAATTTAAAACAACAGCGGATTTTTTACTCAAAGCATTAATCAAGCTGTTTTTCATTTTTTTAAGAGTAGAGATTAATGCCGCGCCGGAGGACGCAAGTTGTTTTAACAACATTAAAGATATAAGATTTTTAGGCACATTTTTTAATGCATAACAATCCTTTGAAAGATATTCTGTAAGGTGGGAATATAAAACCTGTTCCTCTTGCGTCGGCTCAAATTCAAAGGTTAAAGGAAAACGGTTAGTATATTTTATGTATTCTGTAACTTGCCGCCGGAGTGTCCTTGTGCTTATATTCTTTATTCTTTCGGACAATTCATTTAAGGCTTTTTTATCACTATTATAAACATAATTGCTCTTAAAACTTTCTATATCCCCGAAAATATTATCGTCAATAAAACTTGCAAGACCGTATAACTCTAAAAGTGAATTTTGTAATGGAGTAGCCGTTAAAAAAAGCTTAAAACAGTTTTTAAAAGTACGTTTAAGACTATTTGCAATAATATTATCTTCTTTGTAGACGTTCCTAAGCTTATGCGCTTCGTCAAAGACTACTAAATCCCAAGCTATATTTATTAACTGTCTTTCATTGTTAAAAGCGTAATTGTAAGAACAGATATAAACAGTTTCTTCATTGATTTCATCTGTTTTGTCACTTAAAATCTTGCATTGCAAATAGAACTTTTCGTCAAGTTCATTAGACCATTGTGTTTTCAAAGTGGCAGGTACAATAACAAGTATCTTTTTCTTATTTTCCGCAAAAAACTGTGTCACAACAAGTCCGGCTTCGATTGTTTTACCTAAGCCGACTTCATCCGTGAGCATAAAACCTTTACTAAAAGGATTTCGGAGTACAGAAACAGCGGCATTAACCTGATGAGGATTAAGGTCAACTTTTGCATCCAACAGGACATTGGACAGCCTTTCTACGCCGCCCGCTTTTCGTCCCGTTAAAAGGTACGCCATATATTTTGCCTGATACTCGTTATATATCATTTGTTTCCTTCTAATTTATTTATCTTTCCATGCCGGCATTGTCTTTAAATATTTAATACATTCTTTTTTTGCCTTATCATATTCTAAATTATTTAATTGCATATAAAACTGTGTTCCGGTTTCAACTGCTTGCTCATAATTATGCATTGTTCCGTCTTCATTACAACAATGAACACAATAATCCTTTGACTTATCTCCCGCCGCAAAATCCTCTTCTTTTTCCATCGGCATTCCGCAAGAAATACATGTTTTCATATTCTTCTATTACTCCTATTTCCTTAGTTTTTTGAATTGACTTAAACACTATTTAATCCTCAAACTTAAAGCCATGTTTTTGACAATATTCGTGGAATGTTTTTTGTGCTTTGAAATTAGCTGTATAATGACCTTTTTCCCAACGGTTAAGAGTCGCAAAAGACACACCAAGTTCTTTTGCAAAGTCTGTTTGGCTCATAAACATCTTTAGCCTTACTGTCTTAACCTTATCCTTAAACTCCATAGCAATCCTTTGCAGTATAATTATAGCAGTATTATAACACAAGAAGCTTTATTTTCAAGCTATATTTCTACATTATTACAAAAAGACTGCCAAGATTTTATTCCTGACAGTCCATTGTTGTTTACAAGCCGATTGTTCTGCTTTCTTTAATTTTTTTATTCTATTTCTTTTTCAAAATCTTCGGGGTGTTTTTTATAATGTCGGTATAGCTGAATCTTAGTTGCATTTTTCAATGCAAAGACAAGTGCGAACATCAATAAAATAAAACCGACAATACCTATAACAACCCCTGTAATAACTATGTTTGGGGTATCTGTCGCCATTGCTACGATTAAACCAACAAACGTTACTATTCCAGAAATAACTAATGAAAAAATCATTTTACAAAGGCATTTCTTGTACTGTTTTTCAGTAAAAAGTTGACCTTCTTTTCTCATCATATCTGCTTCATTCATTATATTATCTCCTTTTACCATAATAAGTTTATTAGTGTTCTCGCTCCACCGCGCAAAAGATTCATTCCAACGGAAGTCCCTGTTCTATAGATAGTTTGCATTATCATAACATTCATCCAATAAGCCGTATATGTCCCTCTGCCAGCCAAACCAAGCTGTAATGATTGTGCTCCCAATGATTTTACTGAAGATGAACCATTAACGAACTTATTCATTAGTGTTGAGCTATTTGTTAAATATTTTCCACCGCCAACGATTAAGCCGCTTACTACTCCGAGAACAGCTGCTCTACCCCAATTAACTTGACCCCAGTCGCCACCACTTCCGTATAAATCATTGCCTACGCTTTGAGCAAAACCTAAACCGCCTACGGCAAAGCCTGTTGCAACAGCCCCTAAAGGAGAAGCCATCAACGCACCTGTTGCCATTCCTATTGCACCGTTAAAAGCGACTTGACCCCAGTTTATATTACCCCAACCGTTAGATAATCCTTGGCTAATAACACTGCCGCCCATTCCGACAAGACCGCCTATTCCAGCACCAATAAGCATTGCTCCGATAGGCGCCCCAATGCCAGTAGCTGTTAATATAGCACCACCGACTATGGCCGCAACCGAAAGGAATCCTACAACGCCTGCCCAAACCTTATCCCAAAATGGACTGCATCCGGAGCTATCGGATAACATTACCGGATTATTATTGCAGTAAGCATACAGATTCAGTCCGCCAATGTAGTCTGCAAGCTGCGGTATCAGTTCATAATCATCTGCGTTAAGAAAGCGTCTTACAACAGGGTCATACCAACGGGTTTGCAGGTAATAAAATCCAGTATCTCTGTCCATAAAGTAACCGCGATAACCGAACGAGTTATTAGTAGCGATTATACTGCCATTGTATTGATAGATAATTTTTCCCCAAGCGTCGTACTCGTATTTTGCTACTACCGTTCCGTTAGGATCAACTATTTCTATAATACTTCCCAAAGCATCTTTTACAAACATATAGCTTACGCCGCCTTGGATAATTCCGGCTACTCCTGTTTGGTCATAATAATACTGGACTAAGTAATTTCCTTGTTTTTCGGCAATCAACCTGTCTCCATCCCAAAAGTACGTCATTTCGCTGCCGTTGCCTATCCTTTTTTGTAGTAGCATTCCATTCTCGTCATAACGGTAATTGACAGGCACCGAATTATTTGGACGCGTAACTTGCTCTAGCATCCGTCCTCTTGTCCACTTTAAGTTGTAGCCACCATATTGCAGATGATTTCCTAAGGCATCCACAGCAAAGTATTGTGTGGCGACAGAAGGGTTAGTGTCGCTTATGCTTGTCAGCCTATCATAAGAATAATTATATGTCTGTTTGTATGTATTTCCGTTTGTATTATACGTCACATATTTTAGGTTATTGTAGCTATCGTATTCGTACAAATAATCATTGCCGTACACCGTATTCTTTTCAGTCTTAAGTCGTCCAGATGCGTCATAGGTATATTCATCTTTGTTAAGTACAGTACCTGTACCGCTAGAGTTATTCGTTCGAGTCATGCTCTTGATGTTACCAGAAATGTCGTAAGTTAGATTCGTCCTGTAGGTACGCGATCCAAAATTATACGAAGTAACATCGGTTATGTAATGCAACCAATCTTTGCCGCCTCCGGTTACGTTGTTGGCATCATAATTATGCGAGCGAACTATGTTGGTTGATCCACTGCTCTTGGTATAACTAGTAACACTGTTGTTATTTCTATATCCATAACTGCTGGTAAACGCGCCCTCGGACTCGCTTTGTATCTGTCCCGTCAGAGTGTTCTTATAAGTCATGTAGTGAGTGCGGGAGATGCCGTCAATGGTATATTTAGTGTTTTTTAATAACTCCGTTTCATTGCTAAAGGTGCTTTCAGACGTAAAATTACCCCAACTGCCCATATTTACATTAATCGTACCTTTTGGATCAGAGGGCATATAACCTTGCCTTGTGTTTTGCGGATGAGTATAGGTCTTTAAATAGCCGTAAGCCGATACTGTTTTCAATTTGTCAGTCATGTAATAGAGGGAGCTGTTGAGAGGATGGTCTTGGAAAGAGTAGTAATTATAGTTAAATTCATCGTTTGCAAATCCACCGCTGTTGCTTTCGCCGCTAGCGGTCTTGGTCTTTAAGTTGCCGTTAACATAATAACTATAACTCATTTTTTGTCCGTTTGCAAACGTTTTGCTATTTAGGTCTCCATTACTTTCGTAACTGTAGTTTATCATGGTTGTGCCAAGGCGCTTAATTAAGCTCAAATCGCCGTTATAAAGGTAGTTATAATCATAATAAAGACCTGAAGAAAGACTATATCGATTAGTACGTGTTCCGAGTTGGACTGCTGTAGTTACGCCACCATCGTTAGTCATGCTTACAAGCCGGCCGTAGCTGTTGTAGCTATATAATACGCCCTCCGTCAGATTTTTAAGCTCAAACACTTTTACAAGATTGGAGTTTCCTCTAAACTCGTAGGTATACATATAAAGGTTCTCTAGTTGGTCGGTATACAAGTATACGTTTCCGTAGGTGTCGTATGCGAAATTCTCGTACCTCCAATCCGATTGAGAGGATGAATATTTTGTCGTGATTTTGGTTGCCAAACCTCGCACACTTCCGGCACTAGTCGTATCGTTTTGGTATTCGTAGACTTGTGTTATGCCTTTGCTGTCGCTTATTTGGTAGACCAAATGGTTTTTAGTAGACGTGTCGCCACTTGTTTTGTAGGTGTAGTTCACGGTGTAACTTACTCCGTTGTCGCTTGTGATTTGCTGCGTCAATTGTCCGTAAGTGTTGTATTTGGTTGTAGTAGTTTCCTCATCGGTCTGTGTTGTAATGGTTTTAGCGTTTTTATTGCTACCGTTTAGCGTAGTCACTACAGTTGTGGTCTGATCATTTCCGTAAATGTAGTCATTTACCGTCGTTATGTCGGTTCTGGTTTTTACACCGCCAGATTCCTTTTCTGTAGTTTGGTAGGTCGTTGTGCATGCCCACGACGTTCCGCCATCAGTAGTTAAATTGAACAATACTTCTTCGGTTAATTTATATTCCTTATTGAATCTGTATTGGGTAGTGCTTATTCCTACGCTGTCTTTATAATAATATGAATTCACAAATAACTCAGTGCCTGCGCCTGTACCGATTTTGGAAAACTGCACATAATCATAAGTCGTTCCGCTAACACGACTGTATTGTTTTATATAAGTATAAGAGGTATTGCTGTAATCCAAATAATACCCTATACCATTGTGGTCTGCAACAGACAATATATTGCTTCCGGAATATGAAATATTTACATTTCGACCTTCTACCGTGGCTTGCGTCAGTTTATTCGTAGAGTCGTATGATAATGTGGAAATCCAATTAGTAGAGTCATCTGGCATATAAATATCTAAGAATCTCAAAAGATTACTTGAATATATTAACTCTGCCCGAGTCAGTTGTTGATAAGCACCGCTTGAATTCTTATGAATATAGTTCGCGATACTTATAATTTTACCTGCGCTGTCATATTCAATTGTAATATACTGGCCATCGGGGTTCTGGATCTTGTCCAACCTGCCGTTACCGTCAAAGTGGTATATTTTCCGATTTCCTTTTCGCCCCAACCATCCGTCTTTATATTCTAATTCGCCTGATACATAATAACCGCTTGTGCTATCATAAATAAACGGGGTATCATCACCGCTCTCGTCTATATATGTATAAAAAATTATGTCATCTGTTACTCTTGTTTTTATCATATATTGCTCTATATTAAGTTTCCAATCTTTACCGTAAAAATCCTGCGCGCCCGATACATAATTTTGTTTTAAAGAACTGAATCCCTGTACATATATACCGTAAACGCTTATAGGCATAAGCAGAGCCTCTTGTACATAATAAGGAATTGTAAGTCTTGCCTTAGAATCAATAATATCGAAGGTAAGATTGAACATTTCGTTATCATAATTTATATTTGCTTTATTAGATGCAAGATAATACTCTCTTACTTTGAAATTTTGAAAACCAACTTCATGGATTAATGCTGTATTCTCTGTTGTGAATTTAAACATAACTCCAAAGTTAGCTGTATCAAAAGCCAAGCTCTTACCAACCCAACTGGTACTTGCTTCATGTTGAAAAATCGGATTACCGCTGAAAGAAGTAGAACTCCAGGTAACTGCGGTACTTAAATTCGTATTTGAATATAAATAGCCTAAAACATCTTTTCCGCCGTTTTCGTTCTTTTTGAT
Source organism: Holotrichia oblita (assembly GCA_023690525.1). Taxonomy (NCBI): domain Eukaryota; kingdom Metazoa; phylum Arthropoda; class Insecta; order Coleoptera; family Scarabaeidae; genus Holotrichia; species Holotrichia oblita. Next base: position 103,144 of record JALQSN010000101.1, on the reverse strand, counting down.
TTCAAAATCCAAAGCGCGAGCTATTACGGTCTTATCAGTCAATGTTGAATTAAATTTGACTACCAAGCGGCTTATTGTTGAACCAAAAAGATTATGACGGACATACCAGTTACTTGTTCCGGTTCCTGTAGCATCTTTGTTTGTAACACGAGTTATCTGATACTGACTTGTATTATAAGGAACTGTAACAGTCGGGTCGATTATTACAGGAAAAGCTCTCTCCTCAGAATTTATCCATTTTTCGTCTGCTACTACTCTTAGTTCATATTTGTATTCATCAAGTTTTTCAAGAACATATTTTACCGCATTACTGTATTCTTCATTAGCGTCGAACATATACGGGGCAGGTATTTCATAAATTATATCCCCGGCTTCGTTAAGTGCCTGAATATTGCCGCCTGACCACAGATATAACTCCAGGCCTTCGACTTCAAAAATAAACCTATATTCATACTTGTCTTTTTTCTGATTTACGATAATATTTTCTTTTACCGCGTTTTGCTCAAGTATGTATTGAAAATCCGTTCCGCTTATAGCATTTTTATATTTAAGTTCGCTTTTTAAGTTTTCGTTGTCAAGTCCTTTCGTTAACATCTTATCTTTATAATTAAAGACTTCTTTGGCAACATATTTATCTGCATTACTGATTTGAGCTGCAATTAAATCCTTCTTTACAGAAGTACCTTTCTCTAGCGACGTATCTTTCGTTTCAGTTGTAGAATCCGTTTTTACTGACCCTTCTTTGTCTAATGCAATATCTAAAAGCAGAGGGTCGTTTTGCTGATTCTCCTCAAATTCGGTGTCCAGAAACATATCCAATCTATATTCGCCTTTGCCGAGCGAAAAAACAGGATTGTCTTTTGTCAAGGTAGTAGCAAATTCGGCAGAAAAGCTATTCCTTGCATTCTTTACTTTTTGCTTTCCATCGGCAGTAAACTCCACTAATGAATTATCTATATCCTTTAGTTTACCGTTAGCATCTTCATAATGTATAGGCTCCGCGTATGTTTCAGACATAAATGTTCCATCCGACATATAATAATGCTTTTCGGTTTCTGTTCGCCTGTTAATATCCTCAAATTCTATGTATTTTTCTTTTTCTTCCGTCTGAGACAACAACGGATTGGTATCTAACTCTGGCTCATATTCCTCGGCCTCGACCGTCTTTGCCGCAGATAGACTTGGTTGCTTTTCACTATGCAACGATTCGCCAAGAGCATTGACTGTTTGGGGCATTCCCAAAAGTGCCAAAGCCAATATTAGCAAAATGCTTACTAGGCATCGGCTAAGAAAGGTAAGCTTGTTTTTCGTTTGCGTTTTCATTTTCTAAAACTCCTTTATAAATTTTTTTTTATATCCAATATCAAAAGTCCGTTTTTGCTGCCGACAAAAACATACTTTCTCATAATGGTTTTTAATAAGGAAAATCTCTTTCAAGCTTTTACTACGCAGATAATTTCCCTTCGTATATATAAGACAAAAAAACTATGGGTTTTTATTGGGAAAATTTAAAAATATTTTTTAAATTTTAAAATAGGCGCATAAAAGAAAAAACCGATACCAATGCGGCATCGGTCTTAGCAGATAAATATTTTGAGATTACTTTAAAAATTCAGTCAAAAAGTCGACGTAATCATTTTTTTCTATGGTGTCATAATCAATGTAATAACGTATTTCTCCGACTTTAAATCCTAATTTGTAACGATAGAACGGGTCGTCCTCGCCGTTATCATATACAGATACATCATAACCGCTGATTTCCTCAATGTTTTCAGTATTATATTTTTCTTCATTATCAATTAATTCATATTTTTTTTGTAGTATTATAGTTAGTTGGATTTCTCTGTACTGTTCACCGTTATCATATACGCCTTTGATAATGAAATAAACAGCCTCGTGACTTTCGTTATGTTCTCCAACCATAACGATTTTTTGATCAATGATTAATAAATCAGGTAAATATAAGCCGCTGTTATGCAATAAATCGTTTTCATCATCTTTCATGGTAATGTCTTTATCTTCATATCTATACACGGGAGAATCCGGCTTTAAACCAAAATATAATCCTAAGCTTAAACCCACAAACAAAAGAATACTCGCGGCTACAGAAAGAATTTGAGGAAGGGAACGTGGACGCTTTTTCTTTTTTTGCTTATGTTCCGGCTTCCTAAGCATATGTTCATTTTCATCCCAAAACTCTTTAAATGTCGGGACTTCTAACTCGTCAAACTCCGCTTTCGCTTGCGGGTTTTCCTCTAATTCCTTTTTTATTTCATCATAAAAACTCATTTTTTATCCTTTAAGCTATATTTACAGCATATCCTTCTTGTAAAATTGCTCCGTCATAAAGTCTTACATAACCAAAGCACATATCTTGATAGCCTGTATATAATTTAACATAAGTATCCGTTCTGAAATTTGTGCTACCGTTATAATACATAACTTTTTTATAGCCGTAGCTTATCATAACGTGCATTCCGCTGAAATATTGCTTTACTATCGTGTCTATATTGCCTGAAGTTTCAATACATGGATCGCCTATCAAATTATATGTGTTAAAAAATAAGGCTACGGGTTTTGCGTTAGCTATATGACCTTTAAAAGCATTATAATCCAATACGTTATTATTAACAACATTAGTATATGTAATCGTTCTTCCTTTAGCTTGAACGTGTTTTTCTAATCCGGTTCTAAATCCCGCCGCTGTGGTACCAGAACCACCTACGTTTGTACCCATTCGCACATATAAATCATTTATTATAGGTTGAATATTGCTTGGCTGTCCTTGATTATAATAAGTATACGAAGTTCCAAGTACTCGTCCGACAATAAAGCCGGGGGTAAGTTCAGGATAGTAGCGACTATAAAAACCGACCAACACACTTCCTGCCTCCACCGCACAACAATTAGTAATGGCTGTATTGATATTACAGTATGCGGGAACCTTACCCGAAATATTTGCTTCTTCAACAGAACGGCTGGTATACGTTACTGTTTCGGTTACTTTTTGTCCCAGAGTACCGCCGTTAAACCCAAAACCTCTTTCCGCAAGTTCTGCTATTAATTCGTCATCTAATATTTCTCTGCTTTCTATATCTACAAAGCTATCATCAACAAACTCAATATAGTTGAATGGGGTTAGATATACTGCATTGCCTATAATATTTTGGTAAGGCAATTCTTTGTCAAAATAAATTTCTGTAACCTCATAATACATCGCCCGATTAATCATTAAAGCAAAGCCTTCGTTTCCGGAAATATAGATAGTATAAGCATATCCTGACTGCATAAGGTTATTATCGTATAATTCTTGTCTTTCATATGCATTCAATTCCATTCCGTCCTCAGCCATTAAATCAAAGGTGTCAATAAGGCATCTGTCTGCATCGTCTAAAATAGACTCTTGGGCAAATGCCGTTGTTGCCCCAAAATTAGCAAAGCTAATCAGTAATAGAGCAACAATAAGTAGTGATAAAAATTTTTTGTGTTTCATGAAAAAATCTCCTTTTTTTGTTCTTCATACTATAAGACAAAAAAAGTAGACTGTTTTATTGGACTTAGCTTGTATTTTTTTCAGATAAATTTATTCTTAGCTTTCCTAGTGCGTTATTAAACGCCCAACAGACAGTTCCATGCGACATGTTTAATTCTTCGGCTATTTCTTTATGAGTATACTTGTAAAAGATTTTTAATTTAACAATTCGCTGTTCCTTTTCGCTTAAGCCGTTAATAATAGCGTCAAATTCAATTTCGGAAAAGCTGTTTTCTTCGGCAAGAAATCTATATGTATCTATTTCAGAAACAGATTCTAATTCAACATCCTTCGACTGCCGCTTAATATGCTTGTTGTAATAATTGATTGCCTTGTTTCTCGCAACCTCGGAAATCCAATCGTCAGGCTTTTCAATATATTTATAAGAGGGAGCGTCATTCCAAATATCGGCAAAAACTATACTCAAAACATCTTCCGCGTCCGTGATGTTCTATTAATTTGTTAAAAATATCTGCTGTCAATTTTCCTCATGCGTATTTTTAATTTTTTTAAATATTTTAGCGTAAAAACGCACAATTTGCAAGAAAATTCAAAAGGTGTGATAAATAGGTGGTTATTTATCCTCTGTTTTTCTAAGAAGATAATCAATTTTAATCTTTTAATTTATATTCAGCTTTTAGATTAATTTCTTTATCGTCTGTCCTACCTAATAAATAATCAATTGAAACTCCAAAAAATAACGATAAAGGAATTAGAAACTCTAAGGTTGGAGTATAACTTTCTTTTCTCCAAATAGTAAAATAGCTGTCTGGTATTTTAGTTGCTCGTGCAATTTTACCTGTTTTCATAGATTCCGATTCTTTTAATTCTTCAAATCTTGCTTGGAAGTTTGTTGAATTGTCTGCTTTTTCAAAATAAATATCGTCAGTTCTATTTAACAAATATTCGATTGAAATATTAAAATAATCAGCTATCTTTATTAAAGACTTTGGACTGGGAATAATCCCGAAGTTCAACGCTTTTCTAATTGTATCTTTATGAACACCAATAATATTAGGCACATCCACTCTTTTGCATTTTAAATCGAAAATGAGTTCCGAAATTAATTCCGAAAATCTATCCTTAAAATCTTTTGAAATTTGATACTTTTCTTCTTCGTTAGATAAATTCGACATAAAATAACAAAATCTCTCTTAAGTTTTCTTAAAAAACTTATAGTTGCCGTTTACTTTAAGTTTTCTAAATGCTATAATCTTTTTATCCTTAAAAGCTTATAGTGTCCGTCAACTATAAAATAATTTTTTAAAATTTAGTAAAGGATAAAACAATTTAAAAGTTATCTAAGGAGGAAAAGGTATGAGGTATGGATAATGAATAGTAGTAAATTTAATAAGCTGCTTAAACGGTATAGGTATGACCGCAGTGCTGTAAAAAGGCTTTATGAATTTTATTATCCGCTTATCGTTATTCATATTGATTGCCGTTTTAGTGGAGCAGTAGAAGGACGGGATATAGCGCAGCAATTTTTCTTAAAGCTTTTTACGATTGAGCGTCCTGAAAAAATCCGTTATCCAACCGCTTGGGTGTATACATCGGTAAGAAACCTTGCAATAGAGACGATTAGAAAAGAGAAAAAGAGAAAAGCCGCTGAAAAAACAGCGACTTTACCTGACAAGGATTATTTAGAAGAAAATTATCAGGAAGTTTTGGAGTGCTTAGACGAAAAGGAAAAAATGGTTATTTATCTGCATTACTGGGAGTTATATCAGTTTAAAGAGATAGCAGACCTGTTAAATCTCAAATATGATGCCGTCAAGTACCTCCATAAAAAAGCAAAACAAAAATTAAGAAAATCATTAAAGGGGAAAAACAAAAATGAAAAAGAGTAAGATGAAAAGAGTATCTTTCGTATTAATTGCGGTATTAATTGGTTTGGCTGTAGTTTTGCCGCAAGCTGCAATATTAGCAAAAGCTGAAACGGTCTATGACGAAATGGACAGCCTGTTCAAAACCACACTGTCCGAAATACTTGATTATGAAAATGCTGACGATACCTACATATCGGCAGAAAAGGAAATGCTGTACGACATCGAATTAAACCCTTTAGGTATTCTGTATCGTTTCGATTATGACAACAATGACGGATATGCAATCCTAATACATAACGGCACTCCAACGATAACGGAAATCACAATCGAATCGCCTTCGCCTTATCAGCAAAACAAAAATACAAAAATCTATATTACTTCCTGTATGTATTGGGAATACGACGGAGAAAGCTTTTACGATATATCCGCGGGACTTCCCGTTTCTGATGAAGGCTATGCGGCGGTTTACGAATCTGCCTATAAAGGCTCTACCGAATTATTTTACGCATCGGAAAAAGTCTATTATGTTTACCGTAGCGAAACAAAATACAATATCGTGTCAATACCCGATTATGTATACGGCCCGCAAAACGGATGTGCGCCCGTAGCCGGAACAAATCTGATTTGCTATTACGACAAAACTTATACAAATCTTATCCCTAATTACGAACCTGGCATGACCTTTTTAGGTGTTTATATGTTCAAAGCCGAAAACTCTACAACAACGGGCGTTTGCGATACGCTTTATACGGATATGGGTACAAACGCCAGTGGCACTACAATCTCTCAATTTAGGTCAGGCATGACAAAATATATTAACAGACAAGGCTATGCTGTAAGCTATTCAAGCCTTATGTCATCAAGTAACATAAACTATGAAACGGCTAAAACAACGGTAATGAACAATAAGGCTATCGCGCTGTTTTTAGGCGGTTTCCGTATCGTAAGCATTACCTCATTTGATGGTTACGATTATTTAGGCTACGAATACTGCTATTCCAATCATGTAGCGGCGGGTTTCGGCTGTTTAGAGGTTAATTACACGTTTTCAAGCGGCAGCAGGACGGATAAATATATCTATTCTTCTATGGGAATCGGCACATACAACAAGGGATATATAAATATCGCAACTACCACAATAAATGAAGCTTTGGCGATAAATATATCGTAAGGGAGGGCTGGGTTTTGAAATATTTAAAAAGACAAGCCGAAAAAGAACGGAAAGAGATTTTAACCGATAGCACGTTTTTAGAAGAAACTTTATATCCTATTGCGGATAAAAACGCCACTGAATTAAATGAAAAGAAAACCTTATCGGCAATGAAACGCAAGCGGAAGATTGCGGCACTAATTTCCGTTCCTATGGCGCTTGTAATTATAGCGACAGCTATTGTTTTAGGAGTGATATTCGGAAAGGAAGATGAGTATATAACGCATTATCAGACGATATATTCGGACATTATTACGGTTAATGATAGTCTTATCTACACACAAGTCGGCGGCGAATTTGATTTTGTAACGCGCACACACGAGGTGGAAACAAATAAGACCGTATCGTTTAATTTGAAAAATGACGTGCTGACGGACGAAAACTATTATAAAAGCAATATAGAAATTATTGTTGACCGCAATTACAAATCCGTTCAAACCGAGTTGTATATAAATCAGTTTTCTTTTTTAGGATTTACGATTTATATGAATGAGATTAAAAGTCAAGATGAAAGCGGCGAAATAACCGTTTACGAATATATTGTATATGCTTATTTTGATACGGGTGCGGAACAATATGTCATTACTTACGAAGAAATATCTATAAGCGGGATTTGTGGCTTTAATAACTATCTGCAAAATCTGATAACAAAAAAAATAATTTGAGGGGCAAAAAAATGATTAAACAGGCAAACAGCGATAACAAAATAATCCAAGACCAAACGATAGATAAGCAAAAAATTAGGAAGGCAGCCGCATCCGTGGTGCTTAATATAGCTATGAATTGCAAGGTCAAAGATTTAGTTAAAGAAAATGTAATGATGCAAAATTTGGACAATCTTAATAACGTCCCTCTACATAGTTATATATTAAAAGGCGAAAAACAGAGTCGGCTTAAGGGATTGGATTATGAGAGCGTAATCCAAAATACCGAAGATATGTTAGAGGATTTAAAGGCGAATTCCGATATACCCCGCATAGCGAAGGATTGTTATTTTGAAAGGCTTTGCGATATATTCAGCGTTTACTTCTTTGTTTTTAGGATTAATAAATATGTCGATAACGGTATTTATGACGAGAACGGCATTCCCGATTATTTCCCCGAAACGATAAGAAAATTCATATATGCCGCCTATCCCGTTTTTGAGAAAATACGGGATATAAAAGCAAGCTACGACCTTGAAAGCTTATTAACGGCAGAAAATAACGAGGATACTTGGATCAAGACGTATCTTAACCGCGCAAAAATTCTGACCTTAGCGTTAACGGGAAAAATAAGAAGCGGAAGGAATATAACCAGATTATTGTTTGACGGCATATCCGGCGACACCCAAATCCCCGAATCGTTCAAGCGTCTTTGCAGAATTAAAAGCGGCAAATATACTATTTTCAATACTGACCCGAAAAGCATAGATTTTCAATTAGCCGTTTTTGACTTCATAGAATTTGTGGATTTAGATAATAAAGCACTTTTTGACGCTAAAATCAAGCAATATCTTCAAGCATAAGGGAATATTATTCATCTTCTCTTTTCAAAAAAGTAATACTGTTGCAGTATTGAAAGATTCTAATTAAATTTCACTAACTATTTTGCCCTAAAAGAGTATTTAAAGGTTACACCTTTATCCGGTATCACGATATTATATTGTTATTTTTCCTCATTGACATTCTTTTCGGTATCCGTTCTTCTTGTCAGCTTAGCAAGATATTTATTAAGGGTTCTTGAAACCTCGTTAAACGGAATCCAAATTTCACGCTCCTCTATTTTGTCGTATACCTGCTCAATAAGAATTTTCTTTTTTGCTTTTAGCAGCGGCTTTCCGTTTTCAGCAAGGTATCTGTCGTATTCACATTTGGCTGCGTTATAAATCCATGTTTTCTGGCTTTCCTTAAGCTGTGACCATTTTTTATTCGTTTGCAGCAGTTTGCCGCCTATTTTTATATGATTTTTCATTTATCTCATTATAAAGAATTGTCCGTCCAATTTCATAGCACCGGTATATATCCGACCTCAAGGTTATTTTGTGCAAAGGCGGCTTGCCATTGCTCTAAAGACGATAAGTCCAAAAACTTTTTTAAATGGTCTAACTCTATCTACTTCGGTATATGTGGCACATCGGATTAAACAGCAAATCGCTCGTTTAATTCTTCTTTTGTTAATCTTATAACCTCTAAGATATAATCGTAGTAAGCCTGTCCAAGCTCATCGTCGGTAAACAAGGATATTTCATCGCAAATTATTTTGTATTTGTCAATATCTAAGTTACATATACCTTGAAGAACCTCTTTGGCTAATTCCTTACCGTTGGCTCTTTCCTTAACACAAAGGTAGGCTCTTCGAAGATTGCTGTCTTTTATGTATTGCAGGCTGTTGTATTTCATTTGCTTGATTAACCGTATTGCGTCTAAGCCACATTCATCTTTATGGTTAATTAAGTTAATAAATGTCTCGTCGTAAAAGCTCCATGCGTTGTCTAATTGCCATACATTATTATTTTCGTCAATAAAAAATTCCTCTCTGTCATCATTTCCAAAAAGGCTCATTAAAAATAGACGCTTATAAATCTCGTCATTATATTTCTCTTTCGATATTCGTTTTAAGTTTTCTATATATCTTATGTAAACGGCAAGGCTGCCTTTATAATCACCAAATCTACATTCGGGAACAGACAAGCCTAAATCGTTTGATATATGGTTAAAGAAAAATTCCGCGAAAATATCTGATGCGTTTTCGTATTTAACAATCCATTTACTTTGCGGGTTCTTTTTATTTACAGCCATAATCAACTGACCGCTGCCGCCCAATTCTTTATCGTATTTGGAAAAAGTAAATAGTGTATGTCGAATGAACAATTTTTGCAGTTCCATAACTCACCCTAAATTCATTTCGTTATTTGGGTAAGTATATCATATATCTGCTTTATTGTCTTTCAATTGTCTACAACATTAAAAAAAGCAAGATTCACTATCCGAAACTTGCTTTTCTATTTATAGATTTTTGCGACTATCCCTAATTCGCCTATTTTTAGGTATGCCCTCGTAATGGTGTTTCTTACTACACTATTTGGTATATTTATCTCCGTTAAGCCGATACAACTCATAAAAGCATAATCCCCTATGATTGACACTGTTTGAGGTATTACTATGCTTGTCAATTCTGTTTGCTCCATAAATGCCCCGCCGGCAATACCTCTGGTACCTTCAGTTAAGGTTATGCTGCCAGATATTGTCCCCTTATAGCCCAAAACCCATCCGTCTGCATAAATCAAACTATTGTCTGGCGCATTATTCCAAACCGCTGTTCCGATAAATACATTTGTACTCATTAATGATACTATATCAGGCAATGTTATATTTGTCAGTGCGGCACAATCAAAAAATGCTGAATTCCCGATACTCGCCGTGCTGTTTGCTCCAAACGACACGCTTTCAAGTCCGATACAGTCCCAAAATGCATATTTCCCTATATTTGACTCGCTATTTGCTCCAAAGTTGACACTTACAAGACTCTTTAAATCCGAAAATGCACAATACCCGATTATCGCCTTGCTGTTTGTTCCGAAATATAGCTCCTTTAAATCACAGCTGCTTTCAAAGGCTTCACCGCTTATGTACGCTATACTATTTTTACCAAATGTAATTACAAGATCTTTTCCGCAATTGACGAATGTGCGCTTATCAAAAGTTATTTCGCTGTTGTCGCCAAAATAGACTTCCTCCAAATTTCCACAACCATTGAAAACATCTTTCCCAATACTCGTTTTAATATTTTTATCAAAAACAACACTACGAAGCTCTTTGCAATAATTGAATATGTCATTTTCTATACTTGTTACGCTACTTGGTATTATAATCTCACTCAAGCCGATGCAATAATCGAACGCTCGGTCGCCTATACTCGTCACTCCGGACGGCAATATAATTTCCGTTAGATTTATGCATTGACTGAACGCATTCGAACTTATTCTTGTAAGTTCACTATTTGCTCCAAAATATATATTCCTCAAATTTCTACAATTGTAAAACGCGTAATTTCCTATATTCATAACACTGCTAGGGATTGTAATTTGAGATAGTTGGGTACAATTGCTAAAAGCGGAAGAATCGACTATTTGTAATTGACTTGTATTCGAAAATATCACTGTTGCCAGCTTTGTACAATTCTGAAAAGCTCCCGAATTTATATACTTAACACTTGCAGGTATTTCAATTTGGGACATTTTGGTGCAGTCGCTAAACGCAAGACTTCCTATGCTTGTTATGGCTTGTCCGTCAATCGAGGACGGTATTGTAACCAAAGTTTTGTCGGTATTAATTAACCCTGTGATTTTAAGCGTAGTTGAAGTTAGTCCTTGAACCATGAACTCGCTCTCTACGACTTTATAGCATTTTGTACATTTAAGCCAATGTCTTTCGCCGTACGAAACCATCTTTTGATATGTATGCGTACAAGTTGTAGCAGTTAACATTGCGGCACTGCCTGAAATTATAGATGTTTGGCTATCCACTCTATCGCAGTAAAAACAAAAATGCAAATAATTGTTTCCGTTTTGAATATACCTCATTTTATGACTGTTTGTACAAGTATGTCGATTATTTATGAGTGAAATACCTTGAATATCCTGATACTGTAGTTGTCCTGCAATACCTTTTGAAACTCTGTTATACGACATCAATGTTCGATGGGAAGTAACACCATTTTCGTCTAAATCCCATAAACCAAGCAAATGCCCTGTTTCATGCATCGGCGTGTCTGAATTGTAGCCGCCGTTATGCAACTTAATTTGCAATGTATAATACGGCGAAGGATAAAATAACCCAGCAGCGTTTGAACCATTTCCATCATAATTATTTAGATTTTCAAGCAATATTTCGCACACTTGACGTCCTCCGATAGGATTTAAATTTGTCGCTTCATACAATTTTACAATTTGACCTGTCCCGTCATGCATAATTGCTTGATTCCAAGATTCAACTTGATTTCTTATTTCATTTGCTTGCGTTGTCGTCATATCGGTTGTGTTTATGAAATATGGTATATTTGTTGTGCCGTATGTATAAGTGTACGGAAATCCTTTATACTGTCGGCAACCAGTGCTTAGGAAACTAGAGCTACAACCGTTTTCACGTCCAGTTCCATGAGAAGTCGAAACCGTATTACATGAATCAAGAGTATTAAATGCCACAGGAACTATGGGTGGTTGGATATTGTAGCAAGCACCCTGGTATCCTTCATGTAAATCAGCTTGTATTTGCTTTTCACAATTACCATGGCTACACTCCATTTGTTTCAAAAAATGATTATCTGTTACATGTGATTCCATCGCTGAACCCATTTGCACGCAAAAAATTGTTAAGAATACAAATGTCAATAGTGCCAATCCAAGTTTTAATAACGAATTTGTTCTTAAGCGTTTTTCCACTGAGATTTTCTCCTTTAAATAAAATTTTTTGTTAATTTATCGTTATAATATTTGCCTATTTTCATTTTATAATAACTTCCAAACACGGACATTAAAGATATAATCATTGAATATAATACCTACCACATCATAATTGATTGGTTGCAAATCTTTCGGGATATAATTATCTGTTATTTTTATTACTATTACATTTTTGTATGTTCCATAATAATCTAAAAGTTGAATGCCATTTGGATTCACATCAATTAAAGATTGTGGAATATTTAAAGTATTTAAATACTCTTGTTTTATTTTATTTTCCGTTTTAGTATTTAAACTCGCTGGATTTTTTGGAGTAGGAATATAGCTGTCATCATCGCTATTGTGATAATAATATGCTATACTGCGCAAATCTTCCACCGTCAGCAATTCCTCATCGTATGCCTCTTGCAATGTATAAAATATTCCCATTCCCGCCTTTACTTCACACTCGTCAATCGCTGCCTTTGCCGCTATAAGTAAAGCATCTACCTCCTCTTTATCAACTGCGCTACCAATATCCTCTTTACACTTAGTAACGATATCAAGGATAATCAGCCAATTCTCTGTTGTATAATTTTCTTGCCCTTTGTCTAGGGCATAGTCCCCTATCTCCGTTTTTGCCGAGGACTTGTATTCAAGCAATTCCTTATCTGGCACTTCGCCGCCGCCGTTATTACACGCCGCCAACGAAAACATTAGTAACAGCATTACTCCGAAGCTGATAATTCTTTTAACCACAATAACCTCCTTACTTAAACTAAATTTTTATTAAATAATGACTATGTCTATTTCAATTATTTTTATATCAATATATGCTGTAGACTAATATAAGTTTCATAAAATCAAACACTAGCCCACTCATTACACTCTAATTATAAATTATTTCTCACACTTTGTCAATATGTTTTCCCAACTATTTATATTATAAACAAGAACATTAAATGTCGAAAAGATACAATATTTTTCTATTGTAAAATTGCCTTGTAAATTCGACTATTAGACTAAAATATCGATCTTTAAAATTTTTTTTGATAACAAAAAAGGTCAAGCGCAGGCAAACGCCCAATTAAACAGGTGATAACGTTGTATGTACAAAAAACAGCCGTCCGTTTGATTTTGGATAGGCTGTCTTTCGTTCTCTATCAATTTGACGGATTTTTCTTGTCTGTAATGCGTCTTATAGAATATTATCTGCTAACTTGGAATTTATTTAAAGAGACTAACTATCCCATACAATTGTTGCGCTACATTGTTCATTCCAATCCATAAACCACCCCATCGGCTTTTGCATGTGTCCTTTGATATAAATAGTTTGAGATGCTTTCCAACCAAAGAATACTCCGTAACAGATTTGCGCCACACCGCTTGGGATTGTTATTTCTTTGATACCCGTGCATTTATAGAAGGCGTAATTACCAATATATTTCACTCCGCTTGGGATCGTTATTTCAGTCAGAGCGCCACAGTTATAAAAAGCATAATTGCCGATATATGTTATGCCGCTCGGTACATTTATTTTGGTCAGGCGGTAGCAGTCATAGAAAGTCGAATCGCCTATATAGGTTACTCTGTCGGGGATTGTGATCTCTTTGAGATTAGTGCAACCACTGAAAGTTCCGCTGCCGATATATGTTACGCTGTCAGGGATTGTTAGTTCTTTGAGATTGGCGCAGTTAGAGAAGGCGTTGCCGTTAATTTGCATCACTCCGTAAGGAATATTGATATTACTGAGACGATTGCAATTATAGAATGCATAAGCTCCTATAATGGTCACGCTGTCGGGGATTACTATACTGCTAAGGCTAGTACAGTTATAAAAAGCAGAATTACTAATTTCCGTCAAACCACTATTAAGTTCTATTTTACTAAGGCTGGTACAATTACTAAAAGCAGAGCTGCCGATATATCTTAAATTACCTTTGATGGTTACACTACGAAGATTGATGCAATAACTAAAAGCAGAGCTGCCGATATAAGTTACACCGACAGGGATTTCTATTTTGTCAAGACTTCTGCAATTACCAAAAGCATAATTGCCAATTTGAATCAAGCTATCCGGGAGGGTTATGTTTTTGATGTTACAGCCGTAGAAAGCATTATTTCCTATTTCGGTTACATTACTAGAGATTGTTATACTGTTAAGTTCAAAACAATCGTAGAAGGCATAATTGCCGATTTTTATTACGCTATCCGGGAGAGTAATACTCTTAAGGCTGTGAGAATATGCAAACGCATAATTACCAATGCTTTGTACTTTACTGCCGCTTGCGAATGTTATATTTTCAATTATGCTGCTATAAAACGTATACGGAGCGATACCGGTCACTGGCAAACCATCAACAAAGACAGGAATGATTACCGTTCCGTTTGTCCCGCTGTGGTCAAATATATAATACTCGCTGTTATCATTTATAGCGCTTATGACAAGACCGCCGATAGCAATTTTTCGTGTTTCGGTATGCAAATAATCTCTTTTGCAAATCCTTGTTTCTGTGCCGCTTGTCGTTTGGGTGGGTTGGATTGTTACAGCCCATGCATCCCAATCGCATCCCGACGTCCACAGAATGTGCCTTTCCGAATAATCACAGTTTTCATATGTGCAATAATATTTAATAAAGCCGTTGGCGTCACAAGTTGCCGGAGTTGTCACTTGAGTTTCATTCATATGGTGGTAATGTATGTTGCTTATTTGCAGTTTTTGAATCAAATCAAGCGAATTAATATCATAGCTACAGATGTATCTTTCAGAAATAGTATAGATTTTATTGCCTATTCTGGCGCCGCGTTTAACATATGCAAAATAGTCGTCGTAATAATCGTACCAGTCTTTATAAGTCTTGTTAGGGCTGATATTACTCAAAAGCCCCTTAAATATAAGCTTGTCGTTATTGCTTGACGCATTCAAATTATATTCGAACACATGGAGTCCCTGCGAATAAAGCAAATAGCCGCTGTTATAACTATAAGGGCCATAATCCGTCGCGGCAAAAGAGAACATATTCTTGGCGGGATCATTTAATATTGCTTTTGGATTCCATAGCGCCTCGGAGGATAGTCTTCCTTTGCCGATATCTATAGATTTCATATTGACCGCGTCCGCGCCCGTGTTATCATACAGCGCAACCTTCATTCCCTCGAGTCCCGCCCCGCGGCCTAAGCCTAAAATAACGTCGTCAGACAAATACTGAAGATAATCGTTGACGCCCTCCTCCTTTAATCCCTTGGAGATTGCAGGATTTTTCGGGTCACTTAAATCCAATTTAAACAGCGGGTCAATCTGCAAAAAGGTTACTATACTGCCTTCATACCCCTTGAATCTTACCGAATAAATATTCTCGCCTGAAGCAATATCTACAATCGTACCGATTGTATTAAGGTTGCTATCTAAGACAAAGAGGTTTGTATGCCGCATCCATGTCGAGCCGCCCCAATTATAATATTTTGACTCATAATAGTGCGTTACCATTCTTAAATTGTTTTGATATTCATCCGCCCAATACCTGTCGTATAAATGTCCATTGAGTTTTGTTGACGCGGCGTACATCAGGCTGTTCAGATTGATTTTAACTATAACTGTATAATAATAGTAATAGCTAAATTCATCCGATTCATTATTATAAGCATAACCGTTGTTAAAAAAATATACGTTATCCTTAGAAAAATAGCTGATGCCATATAGTCCTAAATGAGCTGTAGCGTTGGCTTTTAAGCTGTCTAAATTTAATGATGCTATTACGGTATAGCTTTTGTAATAATAATCCGGGCCGTTATCGTATAAATAGATATTTTCGGCCGCCATATCTTCTCCGTTGATTTTTGGGAAAAGGCCGTTTTTATCCCAACGGTTAAAATTATAGCTTACTGCCCAAATAAGTTTGTTACCGATAAGTCTGCTGGTCATAAAATAGCCTGTAATGTCGTATTCACACAATTTGACCACATTGACCCTGTCATTTAAATCATAAACAATAACTCTTGTAGAGCTGCGATATTCGTACTGCGGAACCATGTCACAATCATACCAATCATCACCACTACTCTGATTGTAATAATACTGCGTATACTGACCGCCGATAACTATAAGCCGGTCGCCGAAAATAAACATTTCATCAGGGTAGAAGTTGTTATATTTTATCTTGCAGGTTACATCCATAATATCGGAAACACTGACAACAACCAATCCTTCTTGAGAAAGACTATAAATAAACCCGTTATCAACCTTAATGATATCTCCTTCGTCTATGCCTTCATGCTGCACATTAGTTTTTGCGTAATCATCCTTGCCTGCGCCACCGGGCCCAGACTCGTCCTCATCTTCTACCGGAGGGGGATCCCTGTCCTCGCTGCCGTCGGTATAAAGGGCGCTGACAAGATCTTCACGGCTAAGCGTGACAGGAGACATGGACTTAGGCGACAAATCTGTATAAGATGGGTCGATTATACCTCCGCCTATCGCTACGCTGCCAGGATTGCCGCCCGGATCAGTGATTACATTACCACCGGAATTACCACCGGGATCCGGAATCTCAGGCGGAGTGTAGCCGCTTCGCATCCACGGTTGCATGACAAGAGTCAGCACAATTAATAAACTCGCCGCCGCAGCCAGTATCCGTGTTAAGTTAAACTTGCGCCTCCTTGTAATGCAAGGCCTGCCCGCGATTGCAACTTGTTTAAGCGCATCATCCATGCCCGCTTGCTCCGGCGCAGCCTTGTTTAATACATTGTCGACAATCCGCGCCTTAAGTTCGTCGCCCGCTACAATTTTTTGATAAGTCTTTTTAATTTTTTTCACAGCTCTATCCTCCTAATTTTCTTCTTCTAACAGACTTTTTAATTTACCTCTGATCCTCTTTAATCTGGTGTAAATTGCATCCGCTTTTTTGCCCACAATTTCGCCCGTTTCCTTAGCTGAATAACCCTCTATGTAATACAAATATACAATGTCGCGGTCTATAGGCTTTAATTTTTTTATTTGCTCAATCAATCCGACATCATTATCATCAAACTTAAATTTTTCTCTAACGCTATCCAGCGGAACAATCCTTCGTCTAGAACGATGCAAATCCCTACATTTGTTAACAGTCACTTTAATCAACCAAGCCTTTAGATGCGCCTCGTTCTCAAGCCACGGCTTAGCCATCATTAGTGACAAAAATACCTCCTGCAAAATATCTTCGGCGTCAGAAATATTTTGGACATGATTAATCGCTACCCGAAGAATCATATCCGAATACTTATCAACAGCAAAATGTATTAGATTATTATCAAAATGCATTGTCATATATAACACGTTTCAAACACCCGAAACCTGACAAAAAATATAAAATTTTTTGTCGGCATCTTTTAAGAATATCTTTAGTGCTTCATAAATTTTTCTATTACACCTACTCCGTTTTCCTTTTCGGCTGAGTTTAATTTAAAATCAAATTCAGTAGAGTCAATTAATAATTTATATAATATAGAATAAATGGTATTAACCCCCAGGGCAAGCCCTGGATCCACTTTTCAAAATCTTCGAGTTTAAAGTTCGATAGCTTTGCCGCGAGGTATTAAACCTTTGTTGTGCCCGCAAAATTGCCCTTGCTAGCCGGGCATTTTTGCTCCTGGAATAAAATAAAAAAACATCATTTTTTATATAAAGAAAAATGACTTTACGTTTGAAATCCTATTCTATTTTTCGCAAAGTATCATATCTGCATAGAATTTAAATTTTATTAAACTAAAAAATTCCTAAGAATGTTTTGGCAATAGAATAATTATTTACCATCGCTGTCGGAAATATATTCTTCGTCTATGTCGGGATCAAAAATGTCAATAAGCTTTGATTTATTCTTGCTTTCAAGCATGCTTTTAGTTTTAATCAATCGTATTACAGCGCCTCTTTCGTTTTCATCAAGCTTCATCACAATATATTTAATCGTTTCGGTAATTTGCGGGATAACGACGTTTTCAAGCGCGCTCACACGGCGGCGATTTTTTTCTATCTCACACGCAAACATATTTGTGGTTTTTTCGATTTGTGCAAGTCTTATTAATTTTTGCATCAGCTTGTTGAGGCTTTCAACCGCATCGTCCGTTTCACTAGATACGCCAAAAAAACCATAGGCAGGCATTTCGCTAAAGTCTTGTTCAAGCGTTAACACCGGCACGTCTATACCCATAACGCTTTTAATATCCATATTTAAACTTGCATTGTTTTCGTTCATTGCAAACGCTTGATAAACGCTTTGAGTTGACGTTAACGCTTTTGCGGCTAAAAACTTATTGAGCGCATCTTTTAATTGATGATCTAATTCTTCCCTTAAAGCCTTATTTTCGCGCACGAATATCATAAATTGCCGTATCATTTCGTCCGACTTGTCTTTTAATAGCTTATAGCCGCGTTGGGCAGTTTTCAAACGTGTTTTTAGCTGCCTTAATTCCATTCTTGTTGGATTGACCGCAAGTCTTGACATTCGCATCTCCTTTTATAATATAATCTGCATGATTGTCGGTTTTGAAACAAAAATCAAATAACCTTTGTCACTAAATCTAACTAGCTTTCCTTATAATATTTTTCGATAAACTTTTCTTTGACACGCTTTAATTCGGATTTTGGAAGTATTGATAAAAGCTCCCAGCCAATATCCAGCGTTTCGTTTATAGAACGATTGGTATAAAAACCTTGACCGATATATTTTTTTTCAAACTCTGCGGCAAAACAAGCGAATTTTTTATCCGCCTCCGTCAACGCCGCCTCGCCCAATATAGCCGAAAGTTCTTTGGCTTCCTTGCCTCTTGCATATGCGGCAAAAAGCTGATTCATCGTATCGGCGTGGTCCTCTCTGGTTTTATTTTCACCAATGCCCTTATCCTTTAAGCGCGATAATGACGGCAAAACATCTATAGGCGGATTCATCCCTTTTTTGCTTAATTCACGCGACAGCACGATTTGTCCTTCGGTGATATAGCCGGTTAAATCGGGAATCGGATGTGTTTTATCATCTTCGGGCATTGTGAGTATGGGTATTTGCGTAATTGAACCCTTCTTGCCTTTTATGCGTCCCGCGCGCTCATACATACTTGCTAAGTCGGTATATAGATATCCCGGATATCCGCGCCGGCCCGGAATTTCGCGCCGGGCCGCGGAAACTTCACGCAAGGCTTCGGCATAATTTGTTAAGTCGGTCATTATCACAAGCACATGCATATCCTTTTCGTAGGCAAGATATTCGGCACAAGTAAGGGCGATTCTTGGGGTAGCGATTCTTTCAATTGCGGGATCGGAAGCCAAATTCAAGAACAAAACCGTTCTTTCTATCGCACCCGTCCGTTTAAAGTCTCTGATAAAAAAATCCGATTCCTCATATGTTATGCCGATTGCGGCAAAAACCACCACGAACTTTGCATCGGTACCGACAACCTTTGCCTGACGGGCGATTTGCGAGGCTAGTTCTGCGTGAGGAAGTCCGCTTGCCGAAAAAACAGGCAGCTTTTGACCTCTGACAAGTGTATTAAGCCCGTCTATCGCACTGACTCCGGTCTGAATAAATTCATTGGGATAATCTCTTGCGGCAGGATTAATCGGCTCGCCGTTTATATCTGCCTTTTGAGTGGCAAGAATTTGCGCGCCGCCGTCGATAGGCCTGCCCATTCCGTCGAAGACTCTTCCCAGCATATCTTCGGATACTTTAATTTGTATACCACGGCCCAAAAACCTTACCTTGCATTCACTCTTTTTCAGGCCGCGGCTGGGTTCGAAAAGTTGTACAAGTGCCTGTGTCCCTTCGACCTCCAAAACCTTGCCTTGCCTTATTTCTCCGTTTTTTTGCTCAATTTCGACAAGCTCGTTATATTTTGCGTCTTCCACACCTTCGACTAACATTAGCGGCCCGACTATTTCCTTAATGTTACGATATTCCTTCTGCATCGTTTTCTCCTGCTAGATTATAAGTTGAAAATTATGATTTATTATTTATCAACCGGCAATCCTTGATTAAATCAAAATTCGGATTATTTTATTAACATTCTGGCGGCTAAAGCCAGCTAAAGAACATTTAATTTGACTCTGCATCGTATCAATTATATGACGGCGACATTAAAGCAGCTATTTCATTTGCCATACTTTTTTCGATTTGGTCAAATTTTTCCAGTTGGTTTTCCGGAATATATTTACTCCGGCCAATATTTTCTCTTGCGCGTACCTGTAACAGCTGTGTTAGCTTCACGCCTTTATTAAGCGCGTCTAACGCTTTGAAATGATAACTTAATAACAGCTTAAGCATCTTATTTTGTTTTTCAAGCGAGGCGTAGGTATCGATTTCATGGAAGGCATTTTGATGCAAATAATCCTCTTTAAGCGACTTTGCTGTTTCCATAATCAGTCTGTCTTTGCCCGAAAGTGACTCTATTCCCACTAATCTCGCGATTTCTTCCAGTTTAGCCTCCTCCTGAAGAATCGTTTGCGCGTGCAATCTGTTTTCGTTCCAATTTTCGTCGATGTTTTTGCTAAACCAGTTTTTAAGCCTATCCGAATATAACGAATAACTCATTATCCAATCGATGGCGGGAAAATGGCGTTTATAGGCAAGCGATGCGGAAAGTCCCCAAAATACTTTGACAATTCTGAGCGTCGCTTGAGAGACGGGTTCGGACATATCGCCGCCCGGAGGCGAGATTGCGCCGATTGCAGTGATAGAACCTACTCTTTGGTTTGAACCGCACAATAAAAACATTCCGGCCCTTTCATAAAATTCGGCAAGACGGCTCGACAAATACGCCGGATATCCTTCCTCACCGGGCATTTCCTCCAATCTACCGCTCATTTCTCTTAAAGCTTCCGCCCAACGGCTTGTAGAATCGGCCATTATCGCAACGTTTAGACCCATATCGCGGAAATATTCGGCAATCGTTATACCGGTATAAATACTGGCCTCGCGCGCAGCAACAGGCATATCGGAAGTATTTGCAATCAATATGGTACGTTTCATTAGCGACTTCCCGCTTTTAGGATCGGTCAAATGCGGAAATTCATTTAAAACGTCCGTCATTTCGTTGCCGCGTTCACCGCAACCGACATATACGACCATATCCGCATCCGACCATTTTGCAAGCTGATGCTGAACGATGGTTTTACCCGAACCAAAAGGGCCGGGCACTGCCGCTACACCGCCTTTAGCTATTGGAAACAGAGTGTCGATAACTCTTTGGCCTGTTATAAGCGGAATTTCGGCAGATAATTTTTCTTTATAAGGACGTGCTTTTCTTACGGGCCAGCGTTGAAGCATGCATATATTATGCGTTTCGTTTTTGTTTTTGACGATAGCGATTGTTTCAGTCACGTTAAAATTGCCGGACTCTATTTTTGTGATTTCTCCGCTGACGCCAAAAGGTATCATTATTTTATGCTCGATAATCTCGTTTTCAAAAACAGAACCGATTATGTCACCGTATTCAACCTTAACGCCCGCCTTTAACAAAGGAATAAATTCCCACTTTTTCTCGCGGTCAACAGGGTCGGCATTTACGCCGCGCTTAATTTTTACCCCCGATGCGTTCATAAGCTTTACCAAAGGACGCTGGATACCGTCGAAAATACCCTCTAATAATCCGGGCGCAAGCTCAACGCTGAGAGGCTCATGGGTGCTTATTACATCCTCGCCTACTCCAAGCATACCGGTTTCTTCATATACCTGTATAGACGCACGGGAGCCCTTGAGTTCTATTATTTCTCCGATTAAACCCTCCGCAGATACCCTGACAACATCATACATCTTTGCATCAGCCATGCCCTCGGCAACTATCAACGGTCCGGAAACCTTTACCGTCTTTCCTTTCATTGTCTCCTCCAAAATCACTTTAATGGTGATAAGCAAATCTACTCGCACTACAATTTGTAATCATTAAAAACAAATATATTTTGGTATTTAATTTTTAAATAATATGTCTGCGCCGATTGCTTTTTCAACGTCTTTTTTGATACTCATGAGCGCATAACCGCTAGATTCGCTCACTGATGGGATTGGTATGATTATCGGATAAAGCCGCGGCTTATATTCCTCTAAAACATCGCGAAGTGTTCCCGCTATGTCTTCGGTTATAAAAATTACAGCGTAAGTATCGTCGGCAATCAATTTTTCTAACGCCGATAATGCTTCGGCTCTGCTTTCGGCGCCGCACGCAAACGCGCCCGCCGCTTTAAACGCCGTTACGCATTCCTTATTGCCGATAACCGCTATTTTTTTGTTATTTCCGTTTCCCATACAAACCCTTTGACGATTGCTTTTAGCCTAAAATTATTTCTGCATTATCTTAACTCGTATAAACAATTGATTTTTGATTCGATTAACTTTCTTTTGTCGTTTTTTATCAGCGTCAATATCATTGCGGCAATTTTATATTCAAGCAATTGACTGTAATAATAATTCAAAAAAAAGCTTTGAGAGCCGTAGCTGCCGCCGAGTCTATTGGTCACCCTTACACATTCGATATCCGCACTAAAATCGATAGCGGCTTTTCCATTAAACGCTTGCTCTAAAAAATCGTAGTTATTAAAATTGAATTTAGAAGCTATTTCCTTTTCGTCTTTCCCGTAAAAATTTTCAAATTCGCCTAAAACAATTTTTCCGCCATCAATCAATGCATTAAAGCAATAGTTCCAAGTTTTTTTCATACGCCTGCATCTATTGAACGTGACAAAGTTATAGCAATCTATTTGTGCGTTTACAACATCTTTTAATAATTTGTCCGTTCCTGCACAATAAAAACTGTCAGAAAACATCGCAGTTGTAAAAATATCATCTATTTCCTTACCGCTTAATTTTTTTGAACCGCCTGTCCTGTCTAAAATATCCAAAGCCTTTTTCATAAAATCATTAAGCTGGTCATACTCGCCGCTGTTAATTGCCTGTTTTATATACTCATCCTCAAGTTTATATGCATATGAGGATAAATCATCATTAAGAATGCGCATTTTATAATATAGCTTTATGTTGTTATAATAAAACGGGTTAACAGCTATACTTAAGGCATAATCTGAGGCACAGTCGTTATAGGCATAATCATTAAGCGTATCTATTTGGCGGCCGATAAAGCCATCGATCCCGCTGTTTTCCAATATGCCGAAGGTATTCTCATCACCTGCATACGTATAGCCCGCATCACAAAAAGCCTTTACCGCTTCAGGAAAATCCATCGCGGAGATTTTGTTTATCTGCCCTTTTGAAAGTATCCGCGACCCGTTAAAATCCGCAATTGCGCTTGCGAAAACAGCGTCTCTAGGCTTATTTGGTCTAAACAGAGCCGGCTTACGGTTTAATCCGAAAAAACTTTCATTTTTGTTCATTTTTCACCTTATAAGATCGGCCGAATTAATTAAACAACATACCGACAACTTCGTTTTCGTTTTTTTCTCGTAATTGCTTAAACAGCGATGTCAAAGTCAAACGTTCGTCATATTTATTTTTGCGCAATATAAAACCGCCCGTTTCATTATGCATTTCGTTTAATATAGTTAATTTTAATTCTGCACAGATTTTATCAAACCATTGACCAAAACGTCCCTTGTCGCGCGCGCAAATTATCACTCCGTCGCCGTTTGCCGCATGGGAGCGCAATAATTTTTCTAAAACTGCTTTATATTCGTTTTCATCGTTATAGATATTTTCGAGTGCGGTTTGATAAACTTTAAATATTGCATCCTGCTTCGACTGCAATTCAGCTTTTCTGTTTTCAAGTCTGTTTGCAACAAGATTACGGCTGCGGATTATTTCACATTCGTAGTCCGCCGCTATCAAGGCCTTCGCCCTTTGCGCGTCAATATCCTTTTGGGCGCGCCTTTTTTGATTTTCACACTCTTGTTCGGCAGCGTCTATAATTTCCTTTGCTTTTGCCGTCGCTATATCTATAATTCTTTGCGTGATTATTTCCTTCGCGTCCATATCTCTCCTTTTATTCGCTACAATCGGTATCATAAAATTAAAGCTTTGCGCACATAATATCTAGCTAAAAAAGAACTCTTTTTTGCACAATATGACTGGCCGTTAAGCATATGCCGACGATGTCTTTTTAGCCAAAACATAATTGCAATAGCAATCCGGGCGTTCTTAAAAACGTAACAAATAATAAAGGGTATTAACCCTTTGTCATGCCCGCAAAATTGCCCTTGCTAGCATGCATTTTTGCTCCTAAAATAAAACGATGCCACTCTTTGCAGGGTATTTATTTCGAAATACCCATTGTTCCAATCAACGCCAATACAAACGACAAAATTGCAAATAATTCTACTAATGCGGCCAAGGTCATAGCGCGGCCCATTTGTTTTTCTTGCTTGGCGCATAATTCCATACCCGACATACCTACCGCACCCTGAAAAATCGCACTGGCCATGCCGACAAGGCCGACAGTCAATGCAATTCCGGCTATGCTAAGTCCCTGCGCCGTTGAAAAATTCGCATTAATTAAGGTTACATCGCCGATAATGTTCATATTGACAAGGCCCAAAAATGCCACGATGAAGCCATACATACTTTGCGTGGCAGGCAACAATGTAAGTATTAAATATTGCGAAAACTTGCTCGGATCTTTCGACATTAAAGCAGACGCCATTCTGCCCGATCTGCCTACGCCGATTGAAGAACCTATACTTGCAAAAATGAAACCTAATCCCAATCCTATGCACGCATACGCGTGCCCCATTGTCAAGTTCATAATTTCTCCCTATAAATAATTATTTTTATTATGTAGCATGTTGCTTAAAAGCCATTAGAAAATATTGAAACGCCGTTACTATTAAATCTTATATTCGACACATTATTGTGATCAAAAGTATTGGTTTATTTTATCTTTACAAACTTGGTGCCATTGCCCATAGGCTTAAAGGGCCTGCCGTCGCCTGACAGGAATTTTCCGTAATATTCCAAAAACTGGAGCCTTGCGTTGTGTACATAAGTTCCCAAAAGCGCAAGCGCAAGGTTAAATATATGCATTACCACCATAATAATAACGCCGATAATCGTCATAATAACGCCGTTAGTAAAGAACATCGTCTGAACCAGCGTATTAAAAGCAAAAGCGATAGCTCCGCCCGCAAGCCCCAAACCAAATAAGCGCGAATACGATAATAAATCTGCAACAAAACCTATAACGCCGCCATAAATTCCATTTAAGCCCGCCCCAAGCCAACTTCCGATTTTCAATTTTTTCAACGACTTTCTGCCGGGGAATATAAACATTCCCGCCACGCTAATCAAAAGTAAAACTGCGGCGGTATTAGTCAAAATTGAAGAAATATTTTTCGGTAATACCTGCGCATCCAAAACAAGGTTTCCCGTTTTAAAAACATAGGCGAAAACATTTAGCGAGAACATAATTACGGCAATAATTATAAGGATATTAAAACCCACGTCAAACAATGCCGAAAGCAGATTTTTATCCTTAATCAAGAAATATGCCTTTAAGCAAAACGCAAACAGCAGTTGTGCCAAACCGACGATTAAAGATAATCCCAATAGCTTTACCGGCTGTTCCATGGGATTAAACCAACCTAAATATCTTGTGACTGTACCATTACTAATCACATTATAACCAAAAGCAAAGTCCTTGCTCACTTCAATGCCAAACCCTAAAAAACTGCCGAAAACAGTTCCCCATATCATCGACGAAACGCCGCATATGCAAAAAACCTTGACCAGTTGTGTTAAACCGCTTTCCATCTTTTTTAGCTTTAATAAAAGCAAGGTCGAAAAAAATATGACAAAACCGTAAACCACATCACCCGCCATAATTCCGAACATGAAGAAAAACCAAATGCTCATAAAGAAATTCGGGTCTCTGTCTTTGTAATCGGGCGTAGTATACATAGCCGTGATATCCTCAAACGGACGCACAAGCTTTTTATTTTTTAATAATACCGGCACGGTATCATTTTTGCCGGGAGTAGTCAATTCAAAGCAAACACAAGGCACCGCTTCCTCAAGCTGTTTTTTGATTTGCTCCGCTTTTTCAGTAGGGCACCAGCCTTCCACTATGACCGCATATTCCGTATATACTATGTTAGAATTAAGCTTTTCTATCAAAACGCCGTAATAATCGTGAAGTACTTTTAAATCATGCAACCGGTCAGAATGTTTCAACGATTCGGCAAAAAGGCTTTCAGCTTCTTTTTTTAATTGCGCCTCTCTCTTTTGTCCTGCTTCCAACGCATCCGAAAGACTGATTTCACTATTAACGGTTTTATCCGTTTTATCGGATATGCCGGCGTTTTTGTTGCGGCTTAAATAATCCGCCATCAATTCATTTTTCTTTTTTGTAAATAAATCATAACCGGTAAGCGGGTCGATATCGGCGGCAAAATTCTCGGGAAAGGCTTCGTTAAATGCTTTTATAAAAGCTGCGATTTCCTTGCGCTCATGTGTTATCTCCTCTTGGCGCGTACTTATTTTTTCAATGTCGTCAATCATTTTAATAAGGTCGGATTCTTTTTCGTTTATACGGAAAAACTCATCTGGCGTTATATCCGCTCTGCCCGCTTCGTGCTTAACCGGAACAAAGCCGGCTCCTAAATCCGGCTTAATCTTTTCTTGTGCGTATTTTTCATTTTGATTGACTATGTAATTAATTGCAAAAGCGGCTTTCGCTTGCTTTTGATTTAATAGCGATGATTCCTTAGAATTATCTTTTCGGGGAACATCAAGCGAACTTTCTCTTATTTCAAAAAAACGGCAACGGATGAGAGTCTCGATGATTTTATCCGAATCGTCTTTAAATCCCGCAATACTTACTTTTGACATTTTAACTATTGCCATAATGCACCTCTTAAAGCATATCCTTAAACTGCGCTTGAAGATATTGAACAGCCGGGCTTAATTTCGCAGTCAATTTTTTTCCCAATGCGTCGATATTTTTTGACGATTGTTTTTTTTCTTCTTGCTGTTGGGCGCGGGCATTAATTTCGGCTTCTTCAGTTATCTTAGCAATGTCTGCATTCAAATCAGTGCGTGCAGAAACAAACATTTTGTCTATATCTGATTTATTATTTATAATTATTTCATCTGCGGCAGCCTTCGCTTCTTCAATCAACCGTGCCGCTTCTGCCTCCGCTTTTAATATAGAATTTACGAGGTCATTAATCATAACAAAACACTTCCAAAAAAATCTGCTGATAGTATTTGCATTATACACCCGCATTATAAATAAAGCAACATAATTCAATATAAATTTAGTAAAGTAAATAGTAAATTTTGATACATATTAATTCGAGTTGTCCAAAAAACGCGTCAATTATTTTGAACGCTTACTTTTATAAATGTTATAATATTCATCAGAAGGCAGGTTAACCCAATTCTTATTTTAACAAAATTCGCGGGCCCTCAAAAAACATTTTTTGTAAAATACGCTTTTTAATGCTCATCGATGCTATTGATATGACCTTCAAATAATTGCGGAATACCTCCTGAAATGGCATATTTTTCTTCCGCTTAAAATAAATGGTATTAAACCCCAGGGCAAGCCTTGGACCCACTTTTCAAAATCGAATATTTTGAAAAGTTTGTTCCACAGCAGAGCTGCGAGGTATTAAACCTTTGTCAGCGTCGCAAAAATGCCCTTGCTAGCAAGCATTTTTGCTCCTGGAATAATTCCCTCTAAAATAATCCATGATTGAATTCATGAACTTGCGCTTACTTTTTAGCCAACAGTTTTCAGCGTTGATTGAGGCTTATTTTTATGGAGAAAAATTTTGACGATCAAGGCTATAACCGCAATTATGGCAATTAATGTAATTACGAGGATTATTGTATCAATATAGCTCGACAGGAACACGCAAAGCAGAGTAAATATCAAGCTTGACACAAGATTGCCGAAAATAATTGCGACTAACGCATTTTTATATTTTAATCTAAGAATAGAGGCAAGGCCGCAAGCTGTCCACACGCCTGTCAGCGGTAAAGGCAGCGCGGAAAAAAGGAAAATGCCCAGATAGGCTTTTGCGCCATTTTGCTCTAATTTGTCGGCTTTTTTATTAAAACGGCTGATGAGATAGTCACCGGCTTTTTTAAAAGGCTTCAGACGGCTGATCAAATTTATTAGCGGAAGTAATATCAATAGAAGAATAGGCACGATTATGGATGAACCTAAAAACGCATACAGGCACGAAGATACAGGCGATAGTCCGCTCCTAAGAGCAAATGGTATCGCAAGGCGGGTTTCGACAAGAGGCATCATCGCCACTATCATAACGGCAATTCTCATATCCGGCAGCGTTTCGCTAAGAATGGTAAATATTCTATCTATTAATTCGTTCATAAAACTCTCTCTTTATTGTCTATTGAATTTAAAAAACTTTAATTTCAAAATTTGCGGCGTTTACAAAATCTGTTAAATATATCTTTTATCTATTTTCGATTTTCGCATAGTTTTTTGATTTAGCTGTTTTGTCACAAGATTCACTCTTTAATATTCAGCTAAATTGCAACGTCTAAATAACAGGGACACTATACCCTCTTCATACATATTATAAAAGGTACGGTATTTTGATTACATAACAAGGAAAGAATGACAAACAATTAACCTCATATTTATTCCAGGAGCAAAAATGCTTGCTAGCAAGGGCATTTTTGCGACACCGACAAAGGTTTAATACCTCGCAGCTCTGCTGCGGAACAAACTTTTCAAAATCGAAGATTTGAAAAGTGGGTCCAGGGCTTGCCCTGGGGTTTAATACCATTTATCAGGCATTGTATTTTAATTGCTTTCCTCTTTATAATTATGTCCGACAATTAATGGAATATATCTAATGCTATTAATTTAATTCGGCATTTTCTACTTTTTATATCGTATTCTGGGGGAGCTTAAATTATGCGTTTTGGAACAGACGGAATCAGAGGTATTTTTGGGGCAGGGTTGGATGTACGGCTTGCTTACAGCGCCGGACTTGCCGCGGCGGCTACGGTGAGCGGCGCTAAAATTGTGCTTGCCATGGATACGAGAGAATCGGGCGAAGTATTGTACGAGGCTGCAAAAAACGGTCTTGTGGCCGGCGGCGCACATGTTGTATGTATGGGGATTTTGCCCAGTCCCGCCGTCTCCTACCTTACGCTCAGACTGGGCGCTGCGGCAGGGCTTATGATTACCGCATCCCACAATCCGCCCGAATACAACGGCATAAAATTTTTGGCAATCTCGGACTGAAATTAAACAGTCAAGAGGAAGAAAAAATCGAATACTACATAGATAATCCGCCGCCAAAAGTCCTTGGCGGCAGTTCGGAATTTATGGATGCGGGCGAATTATATCTGCAGCGGCTGCAACGGGCAGTCGGCAGTCTTAGTGGATTAGACATTGTTGCCGATTGCGGACACGGCGCAACGTATAAGCTTGCGGGCGAATTTTTCCGCTCTACGGGAGCCAATATAAAAACTCTCTGCGCTACGCCTGACGGAGCGCGGATCAATGTGGGATGCGGCGCGCTTTATCCTGAGGTTGCTCGTGAATATACAAAAAGGGACTATTTTAAAAATTCCGCAGAATATTCTATATTTGAAAACGCAGATGTGCGGTCGGAACTTGCGGCTAAGGGCGGATACGATATCGGCGTTTCCCTTGACGGCGACGGAGACAGACTTAGCGTTTCATCGCTTGGCGAGGTACTTTCGGGCGATTCGATGCTATATAACCTTGCCGAGATGACGGGTGCAAGGACGGTAGTTGGTACCGTCCTAACAAACAGCGCACTCGAGATAAAGTTAAAGGAAAAAAACAAAACGCTGATAAGAACTCCTGTCGGGGATAAACATATTTTGCGGCTGATGTATGATAAAGGCTATACTCTCGGTGGCGAACAGAGTGGACATTATATAATTAGACCCTACTCGCTTAGCGCAGACGGCTTGCTTGCGGCGGGGCTAATTTCAAAATACCTTGCAAACGGTCATATCTTAGAAAAAATTGAGCCTGTGCCTCAACGCTCAATATCCAAATTCGCTCACGCCGGCAGATTGGAGTGCTCCGATATTCAAGCACTTATAAAATCGGCAAACGCCCGCCTCATAAATATGGGACGGCTGATTGTACGGATGAGCGGCACCGAGCCAAAAATGCGTATCATGGTCGAATGCAAGAATGAAACTTTAATCGACAGCATATTGAGCGAATTCGACGCTATTTTGTAATTTATAGTAAAATAGCCGCCATGCTAATCATTTTACGTTGTGAGAATAAAGGGTGTTATATTAAACCTCGGGGCAAGCCCTGAACCCACTTTTCAAATCGAATATTTTGAAAAGTCTATTCGATAGCTTTGCTGCGAGGTATTACCCTTTGCTGTGCCCGCAAAAATGCCAACTATCCAGCATTTTTGCCCCCGTAAAAACAATTTTATTATTTTTGTGCCTCTTGCGGCACATTGAAGGAGTAACTTATAACTATGAATGTTGCAGTTTTTTTCGGCGGTAAATCCAGCGAACACGATATCAGCATTATCACCGCAATACAGACTATGGCAAACCTTGATAAGGGGCATGAGTGCATTCCCGTCTATGTTGACAACGACGGGGTTTGGCTCGTGGGGAAAAATTTTGACCGCCTTGAAACTTTTGGTAAGAAAGTGCACGGCAAGTCAGTGCATAGCGTACCTGCTAAGCGGGCGTTATTCTTAGAAAACGGGCGAAAATACCGCAATATTGACACTGCCATTATGTGTATGCACGGAATGGGCGGCGAGGATGGAACGGTTGCGGGCGTACTTGAGCTTGCAGGTATTCCTTATACCGGCTCCAATCTTAGAGCAAGCGCAGTGGGCATGGATAAAATTACCCTCAAACATGTATTAACGGGCTGCGGGATTCCTACTACCAAATATATCGGCATAGACAAGTACGAATACGCCTCCAAAATGATCGATATAACAGAACGGATAAAAAACGAGTTCAATTTTCCGCTTATAATCAAACCATCCAATCTCGGCAGCAGTATCGGCATCGGTCTTGCCCATGATTTTGTGGAACTTATTACCGCCCTAAAGGTAGCCTTTGAGTGGGATACAAGAGTGATAATCGAGGAGGCCCTCGAAGATTTTATCGAGCTTAATTGCGCAGTAATCGGGTACGGCGGCGAATACATAATTTCGGAGATAGAGCAGCCTGTTGGCTGGACACATTTTCTATCCTTTAAGGATAAATACGAGGGCGGCTTTAAGGGTCTTGCTTCCCGAAAATTCCCCGCCGAAATTCCCGACGAAACAAGGAATACCGTCCGTGACTTAGCACTCAAAACCTTCCGGGCAATAGATGCCGCAGGCGTTGCGAGAGTGGATTTTCTATTAAAAAACGGGAATGTGTATGTCAATGAAATTAACACCATTCCCGGTTCGTTATCAAATTATTTGTTTGCCGCAAATGATCTGACTTTTTGCGGTCTTTTAGAAAAAATGCTTTGCTTTGCACAAAAAGCACGAAATGATAAGGATACGTTAAACTACACTTACAAATGCACCAAAGTCATTGATTCTGTAGGCGCAAAACCATCCCACGCCATCGGCAAACTGAAAAACAATTAATCGTTCTAAAAATTAATATTTAGCATTAATCAACGAATTTAGCATTGAAAATTTTACTCAACAATCATTCCCCGCAAATTATTGGTTTTGCCTTTTGCGCCCGGTATGCCGGCAGTGGTTACTATTGTGTCGCCGCTCTTTAGGTTGCCATCGGTTTTTGCCGCATTGATACATTCCTTGAATAACAGTGCCGCATTGTCGTGAAGCGGCATACAGTATGGCGTTACTCCCCATGAAAGAGCCATTTGGTTGTAGGTTTTTTCGTCCGCCGTATAGCCAAGAATCTTGCATGACGGTCTAAAATGCGCCATCATGTTAGCAGTATCGCCGCTCATTGTTAAAGCAAGGATGGCTTCCGCGCCGATGTTGTGCGCCATAGTAACGCTTGCCATGCAGATTGCGTCGGAAATCTTTTTGTATTCCCGGTCGTAGGCAAAATCGTTAAATCTCTTTTTGAAGTCTATATCATTTTCCGTATATTTTGCAATAGACACCATTGTCTCAACCGACTCGACGGGATGCATGCCTACCGCGGTTTCGCCGCTGAGCATAATTGCGCCGGTACCATCGTATATAGAGTTGGCTACATCGGTGATTTCGGCCCTTGTCGGACGGGAATTTTTTATCATCGACTCCAGCATTTGGGTAGCGGTGATGCAGTGTTTGCCTGCACAAAGAGCCTTCTTAATAAGATATTTCTGTACCGACGGTATTTCCTCAAAATTAATCTCGACGCCAAGATCGCCTCTCGCCACCATTATTCCGTCCGAATATTGAAGGATTTCGTCGATATTCTCTATTCCCTCACGGTTCTCTATCTTGGATATAATCATTATTTTAGGATTGTTCTTCTCTTTGAGCAAGCCTAACAAATCGTTAAGGTCGTCCTTTGAGCGCACAAAGGAGGCAGCGATAATATCAAAATCGTTGTCTATTGCAAACTTTAAATCCTCGATATCATTTTCGCGCATAAAAGGTATGCTGAGTTTTACTCCCGGAACGTTAACGCTCTTGTTATTGGCTACGATGCCGCCGATTTCGACATGACAAACAATCTCGGTATCGGTTTTACTCTTGACCGATAATATTAGCTGCCCGTCATCTAAGAGTATCCTTTGCCCGACTTTGACCTTTGAAGGCAGACTGTTATAGGTGATATACACCCGCTCCTTCGTACCTTCGACCTTTTCCGTTGTAAAAATAAACTCATCTCCACTATGAAGCTCGGCAAAATTGTCCTTGAATTTACCCACTCTTATGTCGGGTCCCTTTGTATCAATCATAAGAGCAATGGGAACGTTGAGTTTTTTGCGAAGATCCTTAACAATGTCGGCACGTCTTTTTTGATCGGCGTGAGTACTATGCGAAAAGTTGAGCCGTGCAACGTTCATACCTGCCTTTATTAGCCGCTCCAAAACTTTCGGGTCATCGGTTGCGGGTCCTAGGGTACACACAATTTTTGTTTTAACCATATTTTCTCCTTGCGAATTCGCATCTCTTTGGTACATTATACGGTTGATACCGTACTGTTTGCGACTGTTTCTGCTTAAACAAAATTTTTCCAAGCTGTTAAAATCTTGACGGGCAATTTTTTAAAGAAAATTAGATTTCCCGCCGATTTTTTGATTTACTTTGGTCACGGTCAAGGCTTTTGGATTCCATTCTTTTAACCTTTAAATTGTAACCAAATTTCCAAATCTTATACTAAACTCCGACTAAAAAGGCGATAAGATTTCAGTAGGATTTTTGAGGGCAAAAACGGCTAAAAGCACAGGTCGTAGCAGAGCTACGGACGAGCATTTTAGATGCTTTTCCACCAAAAAGACACCGAAAGATGTCGACTTTTTAACGGGAGTTTAGTATTAATCCAAAAACCAAAGATTATCATTGGCGGATAAAAACTCAATTCCCCCAAACATTATTTTATCAAAAAATTTTTTGAAAAGCAAATTAAAAAATAGAAAAAAAAGAATGGGCAGCAAATTTTTTTAACTTTGCCGCCCGCTGACAAATTATTATACAAAAACCGTTACGTTCTTCAGTGCGATACATTCTGAAACTGTCAAACATTTGTCAATAGATTTTAGTATCTATTTGAAATATCTCTTTAGCAGTCCTTCAAAAGCTTTGCCGTGCCTTGCTTCGTCCTTTGCCATTTCGTGAACGGTATCGTGAATAGCGTCTAGCCCAAGCTGCTTTGCTCGAACTGCCAAATCCATTTTGCCGCCGGTTGCACCATACTCGGCTTCGGCTCTTAACGCAAGATTTTTCTTAGTGCTAGAGGATACCACTTCGCCAAGTAATTCAGCAAATTTTGCAGCATGCTCGGCCTCCTCAAAAGCAGCTTTTTCGTAGTACATACCAATCTCAGGATAACCCTCTCTGTGAGCCGCTCTTGCCATAGCAAGGTACATTCCAACCTCTTTGCATTCGCCATCGAAATTCAAACGAAGGTCGGCGATGATATCCTCACGTGCTCCCTCCGCTATACCTACAACGTGCTCTGCCGCCCAATTACGCTCGCCGCCAAGCTCCTTGAATCTATTTTTTTGAGCCTTGCAAACAGGACAAAACTCAGGGGCTTCATTACCTTCATGCACATAACCACAAACTTCACATACCCATTTTTTCATAAATTTAATATCTCCTTATTTGTTTCCGCCACACCACATAAAGGGCATACGGAAAATTATATAAAAAATGACCAAAATTTCTTAAAAAAGCAGACCGTTCCTTAACTTCTTCACTTTTAATATCGAGGGAAAACTTACTTAACGGTCAATATTATGCACTATATGCTATCCCTCTATACTCTAAAACTATGCGTTTTCTCCTTCTGTCCGTATTCCCGAACAACTCGGACAACGTCCATAAAACATCAACTTGCAACTCTCAATCGAATAATTCTTTTTCTTTAATTCATCAATCGGCAGATTGACTATCTCTATGTCGTGAATCACATGACAGTATTTGCATAGGAAATGCGAATGCTGTGAAATATCTCCATCGTATCTAAGAACTCCGTTGTCGGTCTCGAGTGCGATTATTTCCCCCATCTCACTAAGGAGCTTGAGGTTTCTATAAACCGTACCAAGACTAATATTGCTCATAACCTTTCTGGCCTCTTTGTAGACCCAATCTGCGTCGGGATGTCTGGTAGTCCCGTGCACAATATTCGAAATAATATGCCTTTGCCTCGAATATCTCATCCTTCTCACCTCGCTTAATATAAAATATTCTGTGGTAAATTAACTATTCTCACCCTTTCCACAGTAACCTAATTTATAATTATTGAGTAATAATAGTTATTATTACTATTAATATACAATAGAACTTATATTTTGTCAAGTCTTTTAATAAAAAAAATTATTTTTTATTCCGGGAGCAAAAATGCCCGGCTTGCAAGGGCATTTTTGCGGGCACAACAAAGGTTTAATACCTCGCAGCTCTGCTGCAGAACCCACTTTTCAAAAAAAGTGGGTTCCAGAGCTTGCCCTGGGGTTTAATACCATTTATTAAAAGACCAGATATAATATATGTATTCTTCATTATTATGTAATAATAAATCTGTTTTAAATAGACAATTATTTGTTTACATCTCTCTTCCTACAAGATAATCAAGCGTAACTTCAAGATAATCGGCAAGTTCAATAAGCGAAAGAACATGTGGGCTGCCGCCTTTGTTCCATTCAACAAAATAGGAAGATTTTATTCTGGTTTCTCTATTTACCTTATTTCTTGAAATATTTCTTTCTTGTAAGAGTTTTTTTAAATGCCCATAAAAAGATGGACATTCTTGCGGAATAAAATCAATAACAGTATCTGAACGCCCCACTAAAAAATCCAAAGAGCAGTTAAAATAATTTGCTAGTTTTATAATTTGCGGCAATGTCATAATTTTAGTACTTCTTTTCCAAGTACCTATCGTTGTCTTATTGACATTTATTTCCTTTGCAAGTTGAGTATTGTTTATTTCTCGGTCAAGCATTAATTCAGCAAGCCGTTCGCCTGTTTTAATTTTATTTTCCAAAATACATCTCCTTTTAACATTGTCGTAGATTTAGACCACAAATACTTGACAGTAGTCTGCGTCTACGTATATAATTGACTTTGTAGTCAAAATCTACGTATATTAAAAGGAGAAAAATCATGTCAGCAATAATAAAAGTCGAATTGATAAACAATTACCTAAAAGAAAACAATTTAAGCAAAACAGCATTTTGCAAGCTATGTAAAATAAGTATAAGTACGCTAAACACAATTTTAGCTAACAAAGATAATCTAAGAATACTTGCATTATTCAAAATTGCAAGAGTAATGAATCTTAAAATTCATGAATTATTTGTTTAATATATTTTTTATTCAAAACGGCAAACTCTCATCATTAATAGGCATTAACTCATAAGCCGTTTTATTAAACTGACCCTCACCCATCGGAGAAAAAAAATTCTGTTTTGGATATCCAAAACAGAATTTTATCTACATTTACTAAAATTACTAAAGTTTACTATGCCGAAGCATTTGACATTAAGCCTTTTTGTCTAACTTTTAAGGTTCACATCATGCTTGCCAATCGGGTCTC
This sequence comes from Holotrichia oblita, assembly GCA_023690525.1. NCBI lineage: Eukaryota > Metazoa > Arthropoda > Insecta > Coleoptera > Scarabaeidae > Holotrichia > Holotrichia oblita. The sequence continues at coordinate 67,017 of JALQSN010000101.1, read as the reverse complement.
TTATTATTTTTTATAATGCGTCTTCTTGCTAAGATGATGTCAGTCTTTTAGTAAGATTACACAGCCTCAAATCTAAGATTAAATATAAAGCAATATACTCTATTTGGATATCATTTTTATTATTGCTTTTTTGGGCTGAAGTCCGGCAACCTTTTTGACTACCTTGCCATTCTTAAAGAAGATTAGTGCCGGTATACTCATGATTCCAAGTGAAGCTGCAAGTTGGGGTTCATCTTCGATATTTAGCTTTGCCATTTTTACTTCGGTTTGCTCGGTTGCAAGCTCTTCTACTATCGCACCTACCTTGCGGCAAGGGACACACCACGGCGCCCAAAAGTCCAAAAGTACAGGCTGTCCCGATTTGGTTATTTCGGCTTCAAAATTTTCTTTTGTAATAGCTATTACTGACATTTATATTCCCCTAATTATTAATTTTGCGACAGCTTCATCATAAACGCTTTATAAGATTTGCGGCTTGTTATAAGAATAATCGCTTTCTTATTTAAATTGTTTTGACAAAAGTTGCTTTCGATTTAAACTGACATATTTTTTTCAGTTTGATTCAATTACTCTAAGGAGCACAGATTATATAAATCACACTAAGACGTTTCTATCCTTTAAGACTGTAATCCTCTATAAATTCAGCCGTTAATTAGGACTGGTTACAAATGCCTTTTGAATTTCAGATCTTAAAGTAGCTTCGCTTATGGTTCCTCTAAACGAATAAGATATATAACCCCATTTATCAACAATTACGGTAACAGGAATGCTGGATACATTGTAGGTGGTCGCAACTTGATGGTTCGCGTCGATAAAATACGGGAAGGTAAAGCCGTTGTCCGAAATATACTTGGCCGCATCTGTAGGAGTATCCTTTAGTGCAAGACTATTGATCATCATAAACTCTACTGTGGTGCCAATCTCCGCATAAACTTTTTGGAAGTGCGGCATTTCTAGTTTGCATGGATCACACTTTGATGACCAGAAATTGAGTACAACCGGTTTAATACCATAAAAATCAGAAAGTGTTACTTCTTCGTTGTTTCCGACTTCTTTCAACGTAAAATCATAGCTCTTCTTTCTTCCCATTGCCTGTCCGTAACCGTTAGGTTCGATTAGTCTACCGTAATAAATCTTGTCACCGGTAGTGTTGGCAGGGATAGATGGATATTTTGTACCAGTAAAGTCGGCATTTAGATACCAACCATCAAAGCCGTTAACCGCAGTATCATATTCAGGCATCCACAACGGCCTAGGATTGATTGATTCTCTGTAGGAAGTCATTGACGCACCGGTCTGCTCGACGCCGCCCACAAAGAAAGTCAAGCCATACTCAACTACTTCGCCGACAACATATCTGCCATAATAAGTCTTGTTGCCAACATCAGTACCAAGTATCTGGGAAACCTCTTCGCCGGTAAAGTCTGATTTTTCGAACCAACCTTCGAAATATTTTCCGTCGATTTTTTCAGGTTGATATAAGCCAACCGCTTTGTTGTTGTTCTTTCTTGTATACTGCTTAGGAACAGCATTTGTAATCTCTTCCCCATCGATATAGTATGTAATACTATAAGAATCCGCAACGAATCTTCCGTACAATTCAATATTGCCCTTGGTTTTTGCAGGGATCTCACCCATCGACATACCGGTATACTCAGCATTGTCGTACCAGCCCTTAAAAGAATGTTTGTCCGGAACAACAGGATCCCAAAGCAAAGTAGGAGAACCGGATAGCTTGTATTTGGTAGGGGTTGGTTTATCCGTAGATTCTTCCGCATTGTAGCCTTCAAGATGATAAGTAATAGTGTACATTGTGGTACAGCCGGAAGCGATCGAGCCCACTCCGCCTACAACAAGAACTATTAGCAATAAAGCTGACATTAATCTTCTCATATATTCCTCCAAAAAAAATTTATTCTCTGACGACGGCCGTAATACCATCATCTAATATTACTATAAACATCGGGAAGCTTTAGCGCGCAATCTTTCTGCGGCGGCAAAAAACTTTTCTATCTCTTTATAAAATATGATAAACAGCCTTTTAAATAACCCGTTATCTCGCCGAGAGATGATATGGATGCTTTGCTGTTAAAATAATTTGCAAGAGCGGTGAACATGCCGGTCGCCATCAAAATACCCAAAATAATCAGTATTATACCTGAAACAAGATTTATTATTCTGTAATGACGCTTAACGAAGCTAAAGAACCCTTTGAGCACGTCAATCAGCATTGCACTAATAATAAACAGTATTCCCAAAACTGCGCCATAGGTAAGCTGGAGTAAAATACCCTTTAACATTTGTCCGGTCTCAACCGCATCAAGAACGGCTTGCATTATACTAAAGCTACCGAGGGTAACAATACAAGGTCCGAAAGAAATCGCATAAACTAATCCAAAAATTAAGGCAGAGAAGAATCTCATGTTATCAGTTTTTACATTAATTTTGCCGCCGCCGGTAAGGAAAGGAATCTTGATAACATCCATAAACGCAAGACCCATAAGGATAACGATGCAGCCGGCAATAATATTAATAACTTTGATATTCTCTCCAACAAAGCTGCCTACGCCTACGCCAAGAGCGGTAAAGAGTGCTCCGATTGCTGTAAGAACAATGATAAGCCCAAGAGCAAACCCAAGCGCATTGATAAACGTTCTTTTTCTGTTAGACTCACCCGCAGTAAAATATGTTACAAATACCGGCAACATCGGCAATACGCACGGAGATATAAAAGTTAAAAGCGCCGTTAGAATAGCCATTCCAAAATCCATATAATTACCTTCTTTTAAATAAATAGACTAACTCGTTGCGTATGATAGAATAAAATAAGTAATCAAAGTAAATTAAGAAACTACTAGCACACTCTCTCATTTTAAATTACGCAATAGTTATTCTATAATATGGCACAAAGCACTTGAATTGTCAAGTGTTTTCTAAAAAAATTATCCTCTTTCTTTCATAAAAAGGCGAAAAATCAGCGATGGTGAATAAATAAAGCGGGTAGTGAAATTTTTTTGAACGCGCTGTGCCGCTCAATATTCAACAGGTGTTTTAAAGGCAAATAAATTGTATTAACCCCCAGGGCAAGCCCTGGAACCCACTTTTCAAAATATTCGATTTTAAAAAGTTTGTTCCAAAGCTTTGCTGCGAGGTATTAAACCTTTGTTGTGCCCGCAAAATTGCCCTTGCTAGCCGGGCATTTTTGCTCACGGAATAAAGGGTTTTTAACCTCAGGGCAAGCCCTGAACCCGCGCAGTGTTCGCTTTGCTCACATCGCGCCTTCCGCGGCAAGACCGCGGGGTTTTAAACCCTTTGCCCGCCTGCCTCGTTCGGTCATGACCATGCAAGCATGGTCGCGACTCTCACTTCGCCCCCGGTGATAAAAAAAACGACAAGACATAACAAATTTTATTGTTACCGCCATTTCCGATTGCAGGATAAGTCTACCGTCCGCTAACATGATAATCTTTCATAGCGTTATACAATTCGCCCTTTGCATCTTATCTCTTTCACCCCGATATTAGAAAAAATGTATATATTGTTTGATGATTACTCATAATAATTTTAAAGGTTTTTTTGATGCAATCCTCGGTCGGGCAAATTTTTTTGCTGTTTGTCAAAATCAATGAGAGCAGTAAAAAATGGTTTAAAAAAAGCTTGTTACCTGCCGAACGATTTTACTAAAAGACCAAAGCTAAAAAAAGGAGGTGAACAAACATGGCAACAACCAGCAAAAGTTCTACTAAGAGTTCTTCCACTAAGAGCACGTCTGCTAAGAGTGCAACTACAAAGAGCGCACCGTCAAAAAGCACGTCAAGCAAATCTACATATAAGCCCGGCGAAGAAGCGAGCAAAGATCTGAGACTTTTTGTTAAGGATTCTAAAGGCAAAACTCTAGGCGAAATAAACGTTCCGGCAGGACATAGAGTACCGCCTACAAGAAGCAAAAAGGCTTCGACTTATGAAATGAAGAAATAAGTTCCTATTTTCTAAAAAAATATCGGTTTTCTTTTTCATTACATATCTCCTATATAACACAATTATAAAAAACTCCTTGACATCAAAGGAGTTTTTTTGAAAAAAAAGATTAACATTCTGCGTTAAAAAGAGATGGTTCTAAATTTGAGTTACAAATTTGGATTAAATTAAGTTATACTGTAAGAATGGAATGTTTAAGATGATGCAAGTCACAAACAAAATATAAAGAAATTATCTGAATACAAATAACAAATTAATTATTACACTAATAAATGGTATTAAAACCCAGGGCAAGCACTGGACGCACTTTCAAAATCGAATATTTTGAAAAGTTTGTTCGATAGCTTTGCTGCAGTGTATTAAACCTTTGTTGTGCCCGCAAAAATGCCCGGCTTGCAAGGGCATTTTTGCTCCTGGAGTAAATGCAAATAATTTCTTGACATTTTTTTGTTTTTAGACTAAAATAAGGTCATGTTCTGCTTTTATATTTTTATTAAAGTAAATTTTATTATATAAAACATTTTTACTAATATATTAATCGGTTTTTCAAAGAATTGAATTTTAATCAGACACGATATTTATTAAACATTTTTGGTTATAAAAAACTGCTTATTTAAGAAAATATTGGTCTGATTTGGAGGAAAATAAACATGATTAAAATGCATAACGCTTATACGCTTGAAGTCGATGATACGGAAAAAGCCGTAAAAGAGCTTTTAAGCCAATTAAATTTAGGCAGCCTAAAAAAACATTCCGCCGGTATTTTGGCATGTCACAGCGATTTTATCGAATCGGGCGTAGTAGAAGAAATCTGTAAACGCCTTCCTTTTGATGTGATCGGTTCGACTACTAACAGTAGTTCAGTCAATGGAAGTTTTGGCCCGTATCAATTAAGCTTGACTGTATTAACCAGCGATGATGTTATGTTTTCTACCGCTCAAACAGAACCTATACTTCCAAACAATTATGAGCAATGCGTATCAGATGCCTATGCTAAGGCGCAGGCAAAATTGCCGGGCGCACCGCAAATGATTGTTGTGTTTGTTCCTATGGTTACAGATATAGCGGGCATGGATTTCCTTAAATGCTTTGATAAAACATGCGGCAATAAACCTATTTTCGGCACCGTAGCCAGCGACACCAGTGTTTCCTATGAAAATGCTTGCACTATCAGAAACGGTAAAAGCGAAAAGCGAGCGGTTCAAATGCTTTTGTTGCATGGCAACGTAAAGCCTGAATTTATTGTAATGTCGCTGTCCAGAAATATACGCCGCCAAAAGGCGATTGTAACCGAATCGGAAGGCTCTTTAATCAAAAAAATAAATGATATATCAGTTGTTGATTATTTCGCCAGCGTCGGTATAACAAAAAGCTCCGCCGCTAGCTCTGCAGTGATGCCAATTTTAGTTGATTATGAAAACAGTTCTGTTCCTGTGGCCTTAAGTTTATACGGGGTTACGGAAAACGGCGCCATATGCACCGGAGAAATGCCGCAAGGCGTAACTTTCTCGATAGGAACGATCGACCGCGAGGGTACAATTGAAACGGCCAATGAAGTCACTGACAGAATATTAGCCGATTCAAACAAAAACGCGGTTTTATTCTTTCCGTGTATTGTCCGTTATTTGATACTCAGTCCGAATTGCTCGGAAGAAATGAAACTTATTGAAGACAAGTTTCATGGTGAAGTGCCTTATTTTCTATCATATGCCGCCGCAGAAATTTGTCCTATCTGTGCCTCTGATGGTAAAATTTATAATAAGATGCACAGCTATAGCTTGATTGCTTGCGTATTAAAAGAATCTGATTAAAAATAATGAACGTAATGAAAGAAGAAGTTAATATGACGGCATCGGATTATATCAGTAAAGAAATAAATATCGGCAGTGAAACGGATACGCATGAGCAAGTAGAACAATTGCACCGGCAGATTGCTGAACTGGAAAAGCGTGACCGGCAAAAAAACAGAGAAATCAAGCGTCTGCAAGAGACTATGACCCGAGATAATTCTATTGCTCAAATGAAGCTGGACGAATTGACGGCTCGTTTAATAGAGCAACGAGAATTGGATAGATATATGAGTTTGCTGCTGAGTAACAGCCCTGATCTTATCATTTTACTGGATAAGTCAGGGCGTTTCGCTTATTGCACAGACGCTTTTTTAAAAAAGACGAAAATTCCGGATATTAAGATGGTCAACGGCAGATCCTTTCAAGAAGTTTTTTGCCGTTTTGCAAAGCCCGAATGGGTTGAAACGGTTCATGAAAAATTAGTAAAAGCAATAAAGGAAAATACTTCGTTAGTTTTTGAAGAAACTCAGGATTTTTCAGGCGAAAATAATATGCGTAAGTACTTGATTCACTTTACGCCAATGATAAATGCCGGAGGATGGAATGAGGGATCTATGATGCTTTTGCATGACGTAAGCGATATCGAATATGCAAGAGAACAGGCCGAACGCGCCAATACGGCCAAATCTAATTTTTTGGCAAATATGTCCCATGAAATACGAACTCCTATGAATGCTATAATAGGCATGACTTCTATTGCCCTCAGTTCGGATGATAAAGAACGTAAAGATTATTGTCTGGATAAAATTAAAGACGCATCACAGCATCTTTTGGGCGTCATTAGCGATATCTTGGATATGTCTAAAATTGAAGCCGAAAAATTTGAGCTTTCTTTTACTGAATTTAACTTTAAGAAAACGCTTTTAAGAGTTGTGGATGTAATAAACTTTAGGACAGAAGAAACAAAACAAAATATTTTTGTAGATATTGACAAAGACATTCCCGACATAATTGTTTCAGACGAACAACATTTGGCTCAAATAATTACAAACCTTCTTTCAAACGCCGTTAAATTTACGCCGGACTATGGCAAAATATGGCTGGCCGCAAAAAAAATAGATGATAACGACGAGTCTTGCACGATTTGTGTAAAAGTACAGGATACAGGTATCGGAATTTCGAAAGCCCAGCAAGAACGCCTGTTTACTCCATTTGAGCAGGCGGATAGTAATATTAACCGCCAATTTGGCGGCACGGGCCTTGGTTTAGCGATATCGAAACACATTGTTGAAATGATGGGCGGCCATATCTGGATTGAATCTGAACTCGGTCAAGGGTCTACGTTTTTCTTTGATTTTAAGACGGAAAAAAGCCGTCAGCAAGCGCTTGAACCTTTGTCAGCAGTCGCAACGGACACAAACTCATCTATAGTAGAAAACAAAGATTTGATATCCGATGAAGATATTTTTGATTTAAGCGACGGTATTTTTAAAGGGAAGAAAATATTACTGGCTGAGGACGTGGAAATTAATAGAGAAATAGTGTTTAGTTTGCTTGAAAATACGGGGGTTGAAATTGAATGTGCTGTAGACGGAAAAGATGCCGTTCAAAAATTTAAGAAATCTCCCGATGCTTTTGATCTAATCTTAATGGATATTCATATGCCTAATATGGATGGATATGAGGCGACAAGTTTAATTCGTTCGTCCGGATTATTTCACGCAGATACGATTCCGATTGTTGCCATGACGGCTAATGTTTTCAAAGACGATATCGAACGCTGTTTAAAATTTGGTATGAATAGCCATCTTGGTAAGCCCATTGACATCAAGGAAGTTATCATCACGCTTAAACGATATTTGAACCAAACATAATAGCGTAAAACAAGAAAAACAGCCGTTCCTAAATTAAAGGGAGCGGCTGTCTTTTTCTCTATCCGGCTCTAGCGCACTTCATTTTTAATTTGGTGCATTTAGGTTTGAATTTATTAAATTAATTGCTTGGTCTCTTTTGCTTACTATAAACCTATATTGAATATTGTCCACCCTTATACTAAATGCCGCTAATTTAATTTTGTCGATACCTTGAATTAAATTTATTGTCAAAGTTAAGTTTTGAGGTTCCTTTTTTTTCAGCGATTTGAAAACTATATTTTTATCTGTTAAAAATAACCAACCTTCAAACGCCTTTCCATTTACTTCAAGATTAGCGGGTTTATCAAATATGACCGCGCTTTCTTTCTCAATTTCATGTTTGACCTTATTATATTTCCTTACAACAATAATTCTCAAAATTTCAAAAGCAACACTAATTGCCACTACCATAATCAAACTCGTATAGAGCGAATCTCGAAAATAACCATAAATATAGCCATAGCGCATAAGCAAATTAAACAGGGCTATAAACAGAAAACCCCAAAAGAAACTAAATATAAGATATAAAATGATTCGTTTAATTGGGTTTAATCCTATAAGAAACATAACGTGAAACATCCTCCAATATAATTACATAATCAATTAAGCCATATATTTTTTCATTTTAGTTATTATGTCGTTCATTTCTATAGGTTTTCCGGTATGGTCGTTCATTCCGGCGGCCAAGCAATTATCGATATCCTCTTTAAAAACATTGGCAGTCATAGCTATTATCGGCACAGTTTTTGCCCGAGGAATATCAATAAGGCGTATTTTGGTTGTGGCTTCTAAACCGTTCATTAGAGGCATATGAATATCCATAAAAATCAAGTCGTATTTGTCGGGATTTGCCGCAAACTTTTCAACGGCTTCTAAGCCGTTTTCGGCACAGTCTATTTCAACGCCTGTATCCTCAAGCAATGTCAAAATAATTTCTCTATTCACATCTACGTCCTCGACAAGCAAAATATGCTTACCTTTGAAGCGGTTATCTTCGGAAGTGGCGTTGTTTAAGACCAAAGGCGCAGCCTCCTTAGCATATATTCCGATTCCGACATTGATTACAAAGGCAAATTTAGAGCCTTTACCGACTTCGGATTCTATCCAAATCCGGCCGCCCATCATCTCTACAATGCGCTTTGAAATGGCAAGTCCTAATCCCGTACCACCATATTTGCGAGATATACTGCCGTCTGCCTGTTCAAAAGGATTAAAAAGTTTCGCCTGCTGTTCCGGCGAAATACCGGTGCCGGTGTCTTTGATCTCAGTTTGCAAAATAACCGTCCCATTTTCCTCAGTGGTTTTATTTACTGTAAGACTTATCGTTCCTTCCTCTTCTGTAAACTTAATGGCGTTAGACAACAGGTTAGTTATCACTTGTGCCAAACGCTGCTCGTCTCCTATAAGGACGGCAGGTATGGCTTCATCAATGTAAATAGAGAACTTTTGGCGTTTTTCGTCTATCTTAAAATTAATAACATCCAAAACCCGTCGTAGCATTTTTTCAAAATTGAACTCCGAATGGTTTAATTCGAATTTATTCGCCTCAATCTTAGACATGTCAAGTATGTCGTTTATTACTCCTAAAAGGTGCTTGGAAGCGTTGTCAATCCTGTTAAGGCAATGTTCTTTTTTTGCGCAATCATTTGTATCTTTTGCAATCGTCAACATTCCGATGATTGCATTCATGGGCGTACGCATTTCGTGACTCATACGCGCCAAAAATTCACTCTTAGAACGGCTGCCCTGCTCGGCAAGTTCTTTTGCAGCGATAAGTTCGCTTTCCAGTTTGCGTATCTCGGTAACATCGCTGGCAATACAGCCTACGTTAGTACAGCTCGGGCCTGTGATAAAACTTGAAAACGCCATAATCCTTTTCCTGCCGTCTTTGGCGATAAGGTTTATTTCAAAATTGCAGGAACCTTCTTTAAAGGTGCCGGGTATATACTTTTCTTTAATAGCCTCCACGGTTTGCTCGTCAAAAATAATCTCAAGCCCGCCCTCAATCAAATCCGGTTCAGAGTATCCTGAAATTTGTATCGCGGCAGGATTAACGTAATCTATTGATGCCTGTGCCGTTATATACATAATAAACTGCGGCGAACTCTCGACTATGGAGGAAAGACGGCGAAGCTGGCCTTCCATAGAGTCTTTTTCAAAGACGCCCGATAAAAGACTGGAAATCAGCATTGCGAAATTATTGTCGCTTTCGCTCCATTCCTCAGTTACGCTCTCTTTGTACAAGTCAAGCGCGCCGTATAGTTCGCCTTTTACAAATATAGGAACAGAGATATAATTTTCGAAATTTACCATGTATGGATTCAACAACTCTTTCAATGCAGGGTCGTTGGAATCTAAACAACGAAGATTTTCGCCCGACAAGCTTTTCATATACGACAGCAGTGCATCCGGAACAATTTGTTTGATTTCGATACAGCTCTGTTTGTTTGCCGCAGGGTTTATCCATTCGTTTTGGCATACAAATGTGATTCCGTCGCTGTCAAGCTTGTAATAAAGAATTTGTGAAACGCCTATAAATTCTCCTGTCTGCCTTAATGCGTTTGCAATCAATATTTTTATATCCGCATCGCTTAAAAAGCTTTGCGAAATGGACGCCATAACCGCCTGCTGCTTTAGCCGTCTGTCCAGATTGAATTCCGCCTGCTTTAAATCAGTAATGTCAATTGAGTGCTGCAAATGCGCCTTTCCGCCTTCCAGCCATTCAATATAAGAATCCGTGTTACGGAAATTGCGTTTTGTTTTAGTGCTATATTCTTCCCACACCACCGGCTTGCTTGGATCTTTATCCAATTGATGGCAAGGGCAAAAATCACATTTTTGATCCATATTTTCCTGAAGAATCTTATAACAGAGTTGACCAACGCCGTCTCCGTAAATATTATAAATTTTCTTCATTTTGTCGTTAATAAAAAGTATTTCTCCAGTATCGGGTTTGGTGACATATACAACTGCATCCAGTCCGTTTAATATATTTTTCAACGTATTGAGCGACCTTTTAGAGTTTTCTATATAACTCTCAATGCTGTCGGCCATTTTGTTAACCGAATTTTTTACAACGGCGAATTCGCCCTCATATAGGCCCCCTATTCTTGCGCCGTATTGACCGCCGGCAATTTTGTCGGCGCTTTCTGTGATTTCATGCAACGGAGCTGAAATCTTGCCTATCAGATAATGAAGCAGAAACGCTATTGCTATAACAACAAATATAGCAGACGCAATAAGAATAAGCATCAAGCGGGTTCCTCTTGCATTAATTTCGCTTACAGGAGCCGAGACTGAAATATAAAAAGTGCCGTCAAGCTGCGCGATATGAACAGAAATTATTTTTATCAATGATTTTTTACCGTTCAGAATTGAATCAGCATTAAAGAACGCAGTCTGCCCGTCTTCAGACGGCAACGGATAAGTGAGTCCCGCTTCTTCACGGCTAAGGCCTATATGTTCATAGCGCGGACTGTAAATAACACGCCCGTTTCCGTTGACTATAACGATATAGCCTGTATTGTATATTTTTTCGTTTTGCAGTTGCGTATAAATATCATCAAGAAACAGGTCTACCGTAACTGCACCTATAAAACTTCCCCCGCTATTTTTGATAGGGTAAGTAAGCGTAAACATTGGGATATGCTTCCCTTCAATTTCATATACTACCGGATCTGTATATATTGGTTTATTCTTCTCTTTGGCTTCGGTATAATGAGGCAATGTAAACTCCTCATCGTCGCTCAAGGCTTCAGGCAAGTAAGCAGTTTCTCCGTTGCTTGCATTATCTTTATAATAATACCAACAGATTTTTCCGGATTTGACAGTGCCATAGTCTGTGCCCTTATAAACCTCGTCTTTCCCGTCAAACATATCTGCTTCAAAATACACGCTTGAGCCGTCGAGATCTTTATAATCATCAAATATTTTAAATATTTTCTGCTGCAGACTTTCCCTGTCAGCCCAATCCGAACCGGCTTGCGTTTCCAAATCACTTGCAAGAACAGTCAAATAATTCATGGCGTTTTCAATTTTGCTTTCAAAACTATTTGAGTATTTTTGACTTATTTGAATAAAGCCCGCCCGAGCAGCCTCCTGCATTGATTTAAACAAAGAAACAAAAGTTACAGTACTGATAAGAATAAAGCTCATGACGACAGGAATAAGTGTCGACATCATGATTTTTGCTTTTAAGCTTACGAAACCTTTTTTGTTTTTCATTATTTACCTCGTTTCAATTTCATTTGGCAATTAATACGAATTGCAAAACAAAAAAAATATCAACCGGCACCAATATGTTTTGCAAACAATTTGAGAAAAGCTCTTTTGTTGATAGTATAATACATTTCGTTATCAGAGTCCAATAATTTGAAGTGCCTATAACTCAAGGTGCCGTTTATTCTCGGACAATTTGAATCAAATGTATAGGCGCAATCATTTCAACCAAAAACGGAGCAATCTAAAGATTGGAACATAAATTGAAAAAGGTTAAAATAGCGGTGTATACTAAGTAGCGATAACTTGCACATTCAAAGTTCGTTTTAGACCAAAAAGATTTCGCCGACTATTTACAATTTATTGCGAATTTAGTAGTACAGCGAATAAAATCCGAACCATAAGCCCATTAGCGAAGCGTTCGGATTTTCGTTGGAATAATTATATGCCTGAAATGCTCAATGAACCTTATATCCATTTCGATTCATTGAGCATAGTAATCGTTTCTTTTTTTATCACCGCCAACGAAGTGAGAGTCGCGACCATGCTTGCATGGTCATGACCGAACGAGGCAGGCGGGCAAAGGGTTAAAAACTCCGCGGTCTTGCCGCGGAAGGCGCGATGTGAGCAAAGCGAACACTGCGCGGGTTCAGGGCTTGCCCTGAGGTTAAAAACCCTTTATTTTTATCCGTTAAAGTACAACTATCTTGAATTAACTCGTTTTTCTTCTGCCGTCTTTTCGCAATTTAAAGATTTTTTAATACCTTCTATTTTTCGATTGCCTTACAATCTGACAAAAAACTTTGAACCATCACCTTCAGTACTGTCAAAACCTATTTCGCCGCCGATTTTTAAAAGTATTTTTTTAACAATCGGAAGCCCCAAGCCGCTGCCTTCGGCACTTCTTGAACTATCGGCCATGTAAAAATGTTCAAATATCTTTCCTTTATCCACGTCTTTTATTCCGCTGCCGTTATCGCTAATTTCAAAATAAACACTTTTTTCGTTATTCCTAGTTAGGATTACTTTAATAATTCCGCCGTAGTTACTGAACTTAATTGCGTTGCTTATTAAGTTTTGCCACACTTGAAACAATAATCTTTCGTTGCTTGTTATTACAATTTCCTCTAAATTCAAATCAAGCGTCAAATTCTTTTCAGCCCATTTTGCTTGCATGAGCCTGAAAATATCGCGCACCTGCTCGGCAGGGTTAAAACGGTCGTCTTTTTTTATTATTGTCGTACTGTCTAAAAGTGAAAGCTGTAAAACGCTTGAGCTAAGACCCGTCAAACGGTCACTTTCTTTAATTATAATTTCCGCATATTCTTTGACTGTTGCCGCATCAATCTTTCCGCTGTCAGCTGCAATTTCCAAAAGCTCGCCGTATGCTCTTATCGCGCTTATCGGGGTTTTGTATTCGTGTGAAATATTCCTTATAAATTCTTTATTTAAATATTCGTTTGCTCTTAATTCCGCGCTCATTTTATTGAAGCTGTCGGCAAGCCCCGATAGTTCGTCCCGCCCTTTGACCTCAACGTTAATATCCAAGTTTCCTTTCGCAACTTCCTTTGCCGCATCCTCTAATTTGCGTATCCTTGCAACGATCGTTTTGTTAATTACAAAAGAAAACAGTGCCACTATGCTTATTCCTATTGTTAATGAAACCGCAAGCATTACAAGCCTCAGCCACGCCTCGACTTCAAGTTCATCCTCCGGCGGTTCTAATCCCATCGCTTGCGCTATATTAAATAATATAGAAACCACAAATAAAATAGAAATCAATATTATAAAAAGCGACAATATAATTTTAATCGACAGCTTTTGAGGACGTGCTTTTTTGTTTCGTTTTTTCCTACGATCAACGGGAGCAATATCCCGAAAACTTCTTTGCTTTGACATTATTTTAACACCGCCTTGTAGCCCAAGCCCCAAACTGTCGTAATTTCGTAATCGTCGCTTGCCGCCTTTTCCCTAAGCCACCTTATATGTGTATCCACAGTCCTGTCGTTAGATTCGTTCTCATATCCCCAAATCTCGTTTAAAAGCTGTTCCCGACTCAATATTGTGTTTGCGTTGGACAATAACTTAAATAACAATTGAAACTCTTTTTTATTAAGTTCTATCATTTTGCCGTTAATTATGAGCGTTTGTGAATTGAGGTCTAATAATGTATGTTTTAATTCTATCTTGTTTTCGCTGTTTATTTTATACCGTCTGAGCAGCGCCCGTACCCTCATGCAAAGCTCTTTCATGTGTATGGGCTTAACAAGATAGTCGTCAGTTCCGCTTTTAAATCCCTTTTCCTTATCGTCAATAGTTTCAAGCGCCGTTAGCATTAATATCGGTATATCTTTATTCGTTGCACGTATCTCGGCGGCAAGCTGATTTCCGTCCAATTTCGGCATCATTATATCCGTTACTATAAGGTCAATATGTTCACTGCTAAATAATTTAAGCGCAGCCTCTCCGTCACCGCACTCGATGACGGAGAAACCGTCGATTGTTAATGTCTTGGCGATTGCGGCGCGTAGATATACCTCATCTTCCGCTATCAAAATCCTTAACACTTTTGCCTCCTGAATTAGTCGAATATTTGTTCTATTATACTGCTTTTAGGTTTCAAAGTCAAGGCGACTCTGTTTTGCCCCGATTGCCTTCGGTGGCTCTAGCGTTTATTTTTGATTTCGATTATCGCTTGGGTTTAGTTGTCAAACTCTACGTATTATTTTCAGGGTTATTTCTATATTTTTTTCTTTTTAAATATGTCGTTTTAATCTGCTCTATATGCATAATAATGTGTATTATCGTTACAATATAAAAAAGTATGGACGGAATTGCATGAAATTCGGGTGATATTATTTCGGGAACTAAAATTACTCCGCTTATTATTGCGCCTAAAAACAGAATCGTTAATAGAATAAAAACCATATACCGTATTATTGTTCTTTTGTTTAACTTGCCTTTGAAAAGATTTTTTGTGATTGCCTTTATCCAATTAAAATTAACCACAAAATGTGCCACTACAATAGGAATCGAAATAATACCGGCTACTATATGAACGGTTATTTCTGAAAACAACAAACTTACAAAAGTAAAAATGATGCTTAATAATAATAAAATATCAATGCAAATTTTAATCTTTTTATTTTTCATAATAGCTCCTAATTATAATTTTTCTCTCTAAAATAAAAATCTTTTGATTGTCAAATATAAATGATTTTGAACCTGGTACTTTGAAATAACACACCTGCATAGCAGCGATATTCAAATAAGAATAACATAATTAAAAATCGTTCAAATATACATTTGTCTCAACGCGAAGAATTTATCGAAATAATAATCTGATTATTAATACCCTTTATTATACCTCTTTTAAGCTGAAAAATCAAGGTTACTCCGTTCTTAATGCAACAACAGGATCTTTCTTTGCCGCTCCGCGTGAAGGTATAAATCCGCCTAAAAGCGTCAAGACCATGCTCCCTAAAACTAAAGCAAACGCGTACAATATCGGCAAACTTGCTATGCCGCTTACACCTATTAAACTTTTTACAACAATATTTATAGGTATTGACAACAAAAGTGTGACCAAAACTCCGAGCAATCCAGCTACAAAACCTATAATCAGCGTTTCCGCGTTAAATATTCGTGTGATATCCTTTTTCCTTGCTCCTATTGCCCTTAGTATTCCGATTTCCTTTGTGCGCTCTACTACCGAAACGTAAGTTATTATGCCTATCATTATTGTTGAAACTACCAAAGATATAGCCGCAAATGCCGTCAATACCATCGTTATTGTGCTAATCATCGTTGAAAACATACTTGTCATAGACTCCGCCATATCCGTATAAACTATTTGTTCAGTGGCGGGGCGTCCCGCATTATACGCGTTTAAATATGTTTTTATCGCACTTTTTGCCTCGAAATTCACGGGATATATTCTTATCGAAGCAGGAGTTGTGTCCGCGCCTATTTTTAGCATTACGCTTTTTAATGTAACCTTGCTGTTGAACGGCGCGCCGGTAAGCACATTAACCGTTTCGCCTGCCGCAATTTGCGCCTTTGCAACCTCGGAAACCTTAGCATTATCAACCATTCTTTGCGTCAGTGCGGCTGTATATCCTATGCCTGTCGATAACAACTGCGAGCTTGACGTTGCTTTTACACGCATGATTCCCACAACTGTGATCGTAAAACTATTTGCGTTATTATACATGGCTTCGTAGTTTGTGCCTACCGTATATACTCCGCCGTTTTCGGCATACAAGTCATTATTGTCTATAACCTTAAACGTCTTGCCTAATAAATCGGAAAACTTATAATCTTCCGTGACAGTTATCCCTAAGCCTTGTAAAACCTTTACGTCCAGCCTATTGTACTTGTCTACAACTAAAGCTACTTCTCCCGCGCCATTTGGATATCTTCCACCGTTCTCTAAAACATCGTATTGTGTTGTAATAAATTCCTCATCGCCGGGAATTTCACTAAAATAGCCGCTTGAGCCAAAGAAACTTGACGATGTGCTTGTATCAACTTTTTTATATGCGCCGCTATCGTCCTTTACAACCACTGTCATTTCTAAATCGTAAGAGTATGAAATTGAATTATAAAGCGTTTTATCCATAGCGTTTAAATAATCAACATAGCCTTGCGTCAAAATATTGGTATGCGCCGTTGTGTTTGCGGCTGAGTCGTAGGAATGTATCGTATCTCCGCCAGGAAATGCTCCTGCACCTGTTGTTGTACTCAAAATATCGTATCCATCATCGTCATCATCGCCCATTCCTATTACCTCCGCCGACTTAGAAATTGTTATAGGATAGCCCGACAGTGTATCTGACTGCATCCCGTTAACGTATGTAGTCATGCCGCTTGAAATCGCTAATACAAGCGCAACGCCTATTATTCCTATACTACCGGCAATAGATGTCAAGATTGTGCGTTTTTTCTTGGTCATCAGATTCTTAAAACTTAGTTTTATTGCTGTCCACCACGACATTGAGGTTTTTTTATTAACAAGCTTTTCCTTGATTTCAACGAATGCGCCGTAAGGGTTTGTATCATCAATTATTAAACCGTCTTTAAGCTTTACAATTCTGTCGCTGTATTCTTTTGCAAGCTCTTGATTGTGGGTAACCATAATAACAAGGCGTTCTTTGCTGACTTCTTTCAGTATCTCCATTATTTGAACGCTTGTTGTGCTGTCAAGCGCACCCGTAGGTTCGTCCGCCATTAGAATTTTCGGGTCATTTACAAGAGCGCGGGCTATAGCCACACGTTGCATCTGTCCGCCGGAAAGCTGATTAGGCTTTTTGTTTACTTGATCGGAAAGCCCTACGGCGGCGAGCGCTTCGCTTGCCTTTTTCTTTCTTCCCTCCGCCGAAACGCCAGAAAGCGTTAGTGCAATTGCTACGTTATCTAATACGCTCAGATGTGAAATTAGATTATAGCTTTGAAACACAAACCCGATTGTACTGTTGCGATATGCATCCCACTCGCTGTCTTTAAAATCTTTTGTTGACTTACCTTCCACCAGAAGATCTCCGTTTGTATATTTATCTAAGCCGCCAATAATGTTTAGCATTGTCGTTTTTCCGCAACCGCTTTGACCGAGTATTGAAACAAACTCAGCCTCCCTAAATTGCAAATTAACGCCGTTTAGAGCATTAACCTTCGTGCTGCCCAGTTCGTATACTTTAGTAATATTTTTTAACTGAAGCATTTTTTTCTCCTTTAATTTTTTATTTATGCCTTGATTTTATAGGGCAATTGTTAAAAATTTTTGAAAAAATGCTCTAAATAAAAAATTTTGAATAGTCCGGATTTTGCGCATATTGTATCTAGCTTATCCCAATACCCAATCAATACCATTATATTTCAATCTGTATTCTCAACAGCATATCTTCGTAGAATTTAAAGAAAGCCAAAAAACATAGGCAACTGCTTGATATTAATTATACTTTTTGCTACAATAAGCGTATGGAAAATACCTTTGAAAATTTACTTAATACCATAAGCCAAGAGCATAAAGGTTTTGTAATCCGAATACATAACAATTTTTTAAACGCAGGATTTAAGGCGCAAGCCGAAAACAAGGCGGCAGGATTCTTTGCCGTTTACAAAAATCCCAAAACAAAAAAATCCGCCTTTAATTTTTTCTCCCGCAAAAATGGGCTTCATGTGCGGTTGTATCCAAGTTATAATTCGGAGCTTGTCCCCTTGACAGACGAAATGGTGGCTGAAATAATACAGTAAATAAAGGGTATTAAACCTTTGTTATCCCCGCAAAAATGCCCTTGCAAGCATTTTTGCTCCTGAAATAAAAATAAAAGAGAGGTAAAAAATGAAACTTATCCCGTACTTAAATTTTAACGGAAACTGCGCCGAGGCAATCGCATTTTATGAAAAGATTTTTAACGCAAAAGCAATGACCCTTTTTTATAAAGATGCGGTTCAGTTTGACCCGGCCTTTAAAATCGACAAAGGTAAAGAAAATTGGGTAATGCACTCAAACATGAATTTGCCTGACGGCGAGATGATTCAGTTTGCCGACTGCGACGAAAACGGCAAAGCCATGGGCACAAATATCTGTTTGCAGATAAATTACAAGACGACGGAGGAAGTGAAGGCAACCTACGCGGCCCTTAAAACAGGCGCAAGGATTATTTGCGACGCACAACCGACATTCTATTCTCCGATGTATGCAGAACTCGTAGACAAATTCGGAATTCGCTGGTCGATAATACAAGAAGCGCAATCATAAATTCTTATTATAGCATTTTTGATACAATTAATAGTTTAGAAGGAGTCTTCCATGCTGAAAAAAGCCCTAATAATAATAGATATTCAAAACGATATAACAAAAAATTACAAGGATATTATTGATAACATAAATAAAATCATAGAATGGGCAGTTGAAAATAATATTCATGCAGTTTATATAAAACACGAAAATCTATCTGACGGCACAAGAACCTTTAAACCGGGTACTCGCGGAACAGAGCTAGTGCCGGATTTGAAAATCGTATCAAAAAATATATTTACTAAGTCCAAAGGAAATGCTTTGACCAGCGAGGAATTCGCAGATTTTGTTAGTAAAAATGAGATAAATGAATTTTTCATAACCGGAGCAGACGCTATCGCTTGTGTTAAGGCAACCGTTTATAATTTAACCAAGGCAAATTTTAAGGTTAATGTTTTATCGGATTGCATTACAAGTTATGACAAAAGGAAAATTGACGAAATGCTGCGTTATTATGAAAGTAAGGGTGCTGTAATAATCAATTTGAGTACCTTAATAGGATAATATTATGTAATATCATACCGTAAGCGGTTTTCTACACTTTTTAGAAGAAAAAAAACGAACGATAATCAAATTATTTCTTAATAAAAGATATTAAACCTTTGTTATGCCTGCAAAAATGCCCTTGCTGGCAATCATTTTTGCTCCTAGAATAAAATTGATGAATAACATGTTTTGTGGTTGTGAGGTAACAACATGGATATTAATATTTTAAATACTGTTTTAGAAACAGAAAGATTGATTTTACGCCCGTGGCGCGAAAGCGATCTAGACGATTTATTCGAATATGCTTCCGTCGACGGCGTTGGCGAAATGGCAGGATGGAAAAGCCACAAAACACGCGAAGAAAGTCTTAAAATTTTACAGATGTTTATTAAAGAGAAAAATGTATCCGCTGTTGTGTTAAAAGAAAACAAAAAAGTAATCGGTTCGGTAGGTATCCACGAATCCGGCTGGGCAAAAAGAGACGAATATTATTCAAATATTACGCTTAAAGAAATGGGATATGTTTTGTCAAAAAATTATTGGGGGCGCGGTTTAATGCCCGAAGCGGCAATCGCAGTTATTGATTATTACTTTACCGAATGCGGCTTTGAAGTTTTGAGCTGTTGTTATTGCGGAGAGAATAATCAATCCAAAAGGGTCATAGAAAAATGCGGATTTAATTTTTTGAAGCAAGGCGAATATATTTGCAAAGAATTAGAAAAAACGCTTCCCGACATGATTTATATATTGACAAAAGAAACATGGAGTGATAGCAAGAAAAAACGATAGATTTAAGCCGCGCAAAAAGCAATTCCATTTCTTAATTGCTTAACGTTATTGGAATATATCATACGCGAAAGGTTAATATTTATAATACCCTTTATTTTTATTGTAAATCTCTTCGCCTGTATAAAAAATAACCTCCCGTCATAAAAGCGGCGGCTGTAAGGGTAAGCAATATCAGCGTTAAAAAATTCACCGTATCTATCGGGAGCTTCGGAATATATCCAAACGGGGTAAGATATTTTACCCAATTCGGAAATTTTAGTATTGCGCCTAAGTATACGATAATAAACGAGAAGCCTATATATCCATAAATTCCGACGGAAGCTTTTTCTGGAATAAATCCCACTAAAACGACTGCGATTCCAATAACTACCCATATTGCGGGTAAATAAACCATCATAGCCGAAAATAAAGATCCGAAGGCAATGTTCTCGCTCATAACTAAAGCTGACGCAGCCCAAAGCCCGAACATTGTTAAAAAGAGCAAAACCGCACTTTCTAAAAGTCCGATAATTAAATATCCCGTGACGATCCTTTGACGTGAAACCGCTTTACTAAATATATTTTCATATCTGTGCTGCCGCTCCTCGCCACCAAGTTTAAGCACCGCAGCGGCAGAAGGTATCGCAGTCGCTATCGCAAGCAAAGATATTATCATTGTAATAAACATTTCGGTTTGAGTGTGACCTGCAGGCGGCGTCAGAGCATTTTTTAAGAGGTCATTATTTGAAATAAAGGATTCCATATCGCCCATAATTGAACCATAGGATATTCCGAGTATCAATAAACTTGCCGCCCAAGCTATAATTGAATTTTTCAACAGCCGTAGTGCAAGGCCTTCGGAAACGCGTAAAAATTTCGACGCTTCTTTCTTGCCATTCTTTTGCGGCAACATTCCTTGCTCTAAGTCGCGTATAGAGTTTAGGTAAAAGGAAAGCGCGGCAAATCCTACCGAAATTAGCAGCACCGCAAAAACCGGCCACCAAATATCTTTTACAAAGCATTGAACGCGCAAAATCATTCCAAGCGGAGAAATCATAGAAACTGCTTCGTGCCCCATATCGCCAACAGCACGGAGTATATAAAGAAAGCCCAGAAACGCGAATGAAAAACCCGTTGCGCCGCGTGAGTTGGACGCTATCTGCGAAAGCACGGCGGCGGCAGCCGCAAAGAATAATCCGGTTACGCCCAAAGAAAAACCGTACAGCATTGAACCACCGAAATTCATGCCCTCAATCCGAATAGCGAAAAGCGTAAATCCTATAAGTAAAGCGAGAACACAGTTAATGCAAAACGCTACAATCATTGTTGCGCTTAAATTTGAGAGTCTGCCCGCAGGAAGTGAACGAATTACCTCAATCCGTCCTTTTTCTTCGTCAGCGCGCGTATTTCTCACAATATAAAAGATATTCATAATGCCTACGCTTACAGCCGAAAACAACAACATACTTGACGAATACAACGAGCCTGTTGTTAAATTGTTTGCACCGTACAAGGGTCCAAGCATTGCTATCATTGCGGGATTATCAAAAAACACCGCCATAGAAAGCGCATCTTCGGGAGTTGCAAACATACCTTTGTATGCGCCTGCCGTTGCCGCCGTAATGCAGGTAAGAGAAGCAAGCCATACAATTGCTATTATTCGCTCCCGCCTTAGAATATGACGAATAAGTCTTAACGTGCCGCTAAAATACCTTTTTATCATATCGTTCCCCCTGTAGCGGCATAATGACGCATAAATAAATCTTCTAGGGCCATAGGCGCACTTTCGATTTTGGTAACGCCAAATTTTGCAATATTGTTTATGATGTTTTCAACCGCCGCTGAATCCGCTTGAAAAGAAATGCCGTTCTCCTTTTTTAGAATGTTATAAATGCCGCCGATTGTTTCCAGTCCGACTGCAGGAAGTCTTGTTTCGATATATATATTTACTCTTGTTAAATGTCTTAATTCGGAGAGAGTTCCTGTTTGTATGATTTTTCCTTGACGGATTATGCCCACCTTGCAACAAAGCCTTTCAACTTCCGACAATATATGGCTTGACAAAAATATGGTTTTGCCCGCCGCTTTTTGCTCTTCGACGCAAGCAACAAAAACCTGTTCCATTAAAGGATCAAGGCCGCTTGTCGGTTCGTCTAAAATATATAAATCCGCATTAGAAGCAAACGCGGCAATGAGCGCAACCTTTTGCCGGTTTCCTTTAGAATATGTGCGGCATTTTTTGCTTGGATCAAATTCATATTTTTGAATTAAGTCCTCACGCCGTTTTTTATCAACTGGTACGCCTCTTAACGATACAAACAAGTCGATAACCTCCCCGCCCGTAAGGTTCGGCCACAAATTTACATCGCCCGGAACATAAGCGAGTCTTTTGTGAATTTCCACAGCATCTTTCCACACGTCCTTTCCAAACATTCGCGCATTGCCCTCGGTGGCTTTAATAATCCCGAGCAATATCCGGATCGTTGTGGTCTTGCCCGCGCCGTTTGGCCCGATAAAACCAAAAACTTCGCCTTCACCCAAAGTTAGATCGATACCGTCAAGCGCTGTTGTCTTACCAAATTTCTTTTTTAAATTTACGGCTTCTAAAATTGATTTGGACATGATGTACCTCCATATTATATATTATAAAATTTGCGGTATAAAAAAGTCAAAAATTGATTTATCTTTGTCTTTCTCCTTAGTTTATTCCAGGAACAAAAATGCCTAGCTAGCAAGGGCATTTTTGCGGGCACAACAAAGGTTTAATCCCTCGCAGCTCTGCTGCGGAACCCACTTTTCAAAATATTCGATTTTGAAAAGTGAGTCCAGGGCTTGCCCTGGGGTATTATACCCTTTATTTTATCTTAAATAATTAAATTTGTCCACTCCCTATTTTAATTTCATCATTTATGAAGGTAAATGAATAATTACGCCGATATTATCAGCTCGTAACTCTTTAACAAAAGAGATTTGCCGCTGTAATGGTAAAATCATGCATTTTTCAACAAATATATCCCTTCACTACTTTAAATTGTTTACATTTGTTCTTGCTTTTGCTATATTATTAATAAACATTTATTTTTTCATAAACATTCACTTTTTTAACCATATTAATTATAGTCAAGCACCACTTCATGGTAATTAATAAAGGATTATACCCTAGAGCAAGCTCTGGACACGCATGCATAGCGTGCGTCCGCAGCGGAGATGCCGGATATTAGGCCTTGTTGCGTCCGCAAAATACCCTTGCACGCAAGTATTTTTGCCCATTGAATCAAATTGCCATTGCCGTATTAAATAGTAACATTTGAATTTAGTAACTTTTTGTGATAAGAGGTTTTAACGTATGGTGCAAATTGCCTTATTTATTATTTCGACCCTCCTGTTTTGTTTTTTAATTTATATAATCACACAAATCTGGTTTAAGGGAAAACGAAGCAGGTATTTAAATGTATTTTTCCTTATGGGTATATTATGTTCTTTCTGGACTTTGTTCAACGGTTTTAATGTATTGTTAAGTGAAGAAATGTATACGAAGATTTATCAATTGGTTATGGTTATGAGCTGCGTACTGCCGCATGCTATGATGTTTTACTTCTTATCTTTTACAAACTCTAAATTTGCCAATTCAAAAATATTGACATGGACAAGTGTTTCATTGGCATTTATCGATATCGTAGTATTACTAACAAATCCGTTTCATCATCTGTTCATCAAAGGATTCGAGGGTTGTAAGGCTATCCCCGGCGACTTTTTTATCGTTCATGCGTTAATCTCTTACGCAGCTATCGGAACATCTTTTTTTACCTTGCTGATATATACAGTAAAAAATATGAGAAAATCTCCGTCATTACTATTGATATTATTGGTTTTCATGCTACCGTTGGTGTTTAATGTATTGTATTCGTTTGATATTTTTGCAATAAATATCCCCAATGCTGATGTCACAAAGTTTGATATCACACCAATGATGTTTTTATTTATGTTCGGCACTTTCGCCATATACTCGATAAGGTTACGGCTGTTTAATGTTCAAAAGGCCGCCGAGGGCAGCATCTTTAATACATTAAACGATGCACTTATTGTTGTGGACAGCGCAGGTATTATTGTTGAAACGAATCCCGCCTTTGTAAATAATTTCAGTACTCTCAAAATAACAAAGGAAGAAATTGATGTAAATGAAGTTTTTAAAGCTTTTTCCTATTTTGCCTTCGATAAAAAGCCTGAAAATCTTTTTGAAAATATCATGAATGAGACTAATATTTCTGATGCCGAATTTTCTGTATATAATGACAACGGAAAGGTTGTCAACTACGCTTTATATAAAAAGAGTATTTTTGAGCGAGGAAAAAATGCGGGTTTTATCATTTCATTTAATGATGTAAGCAGTTACAAAAATATGATTGATGAAATAAATACCCGCAATCACGAGCTAACCGAACTGAAAGATATCGCCGAATCCGCATCGAATGCAAAAACCGCCTTTTTAGCCAACATGAGTCACGAGATAAGAACGCCGCTGAACGCAATAATCGGAATGGCTGAAATTGCAAAATCTGCACAAACGCCCGAAAAAAGTATCGATTGTCTTGAAAAAATAAACAATGCGTCCAAGCATTTGTTAAGTGTAATTAACGATATTTTGGATATGTCCAAAATCGAAGCGAATAAATACGAAATTAATATTGAAAAATTCAACTGCCACAACGCTATAGAAAACATAGTAAATATGGTATCGGTGCGCGCTAACGAGAAGCAACAACAATTGATTACTAATATATCTCCGGAATTACCATTAGAAATAATTTCAGACCAAACACGATTATCGCAAGTCTTAAATAATCTTTTAAGTAATGCCGTAAAATTTACTCCTGAAAATGGAATAATCAAACTAAGCGTTGATGTTATCGAGAAAAATACGACCGCAGCCACACTCGAATTTGTTGTAGAGGATAACGGAATAGGCATAAGCGCAGAAAATCAAAAGATTCTATTTACCGCTTTTACACAGGTTGACGGAAGCATTTCGAGAAAATTCGGCGGTACCGGATTAGGTCTTGCAATATCAAAAAAAATCATTAATCTTTTGGGCGGAGATATCACGCTAGAAAGTCGTGAAGGCGAAGGAAGTAAGTTTATTTTTTCTATAAAGGTAAAGATAGATGAAACGGAAAACGATAATGCGGAACTTACGACAGACGAAAATTTATCATATGACTTTTCAGGGAGAATTTTTCTGCTTGCCGAAGACATCGAAATCAACCGTGAAATTGTTATCATGCTTTTAAGCGAAACCGGCGCGGCAATAGAATGCGCCGAAAACGGACAAATGGCTTACGATATGTTTATTAATAATCCTGACAAATATGATTTGATTTTTATGGATATTCATATGCCTATTATAGATGGCTATACCGCCACCAAAATGATAAGGGAAAGCGGCCGGCCACATGCAAAGTCAATACCTATTATTGCCATGACAGCCAATGTTTTTCAGGAAGATATCCAAAAGTGTAAAAATATAGGGATGAACGACCATATAGCAAAGCCTATAGAAGTGGATATACTATATCATAAAATCGCAGCTTCTCTTAATTATAATAAAAAACCCCTTAAATCTCAATAATTTTCAATTTCCGTTTTTTATTGTCTTAATTTTTTTCAGAAAGAATGAATTCACCGCCGGCAAAGAAGTAGAGATAGGCGGCTTTAACGGGTAGCTTTAGTATGCTTTCCACAGCTTGGGAATATAACTCCAGTTGTCTACTATATTCCGGTCTTATAATGTTCGGTCCCCTTGTCGTCTTATAATCTACTATCACCGCTCCATCCGGCTCTATTATCAGCGCGTCGATTACACCTTGAATAAGTATCTTTTCGGAAGTGTCGGCGGCTGAATTGCTTGTTTTATCTCTAACGCTGTCATGCAAAGAAAGATTGAAAATATCATCCTTTTCAAGAGTGTTTTCAATTTCGGTTTCGACATGGAGGATTGTTTTATCTATTGCTCTATCCTGTGGCGAAGGATTTAAGACGCCGTCCTTTTGAATGTTGATTTCGGGAATTGAGGATAGTGTTAGATTTTCGGTCAACGCGGTTATGGGGCAGTTGAAGATAAACGGTAGCTCTTTGTAGATTTTGTTCGTGCCTATAAAGTCTCTCATTTTCGCAGCGGCAGTTTTTAATTCGACATAATCGATAAAGGCAGTTAGATTATGGCTTAGCTTTGACCATTCGGCGTCGAAATCGGCGGAAAAATTAATAAGCTCCATCGCCTTGTGGTAGGCTGAACCTCGTTCTAATGCCTTGTCGTCTCCTCCAAAAAATACGGGCAATATAACATCATCCTCCCTATCGATTTTGACAGCGGCGGTAACGAAAGTTTTGCGAATGGTATGATGGTGAGGATAGACAAAATTCATCCGTGCCTTTATTTCATTTGCAAGAGATTTGTCGTGGTCGCTAAAAATAGGTATGCGTTCTGTTTCCACCTTAATATTTATAGCGGATTTACATTCGCCGATTTTGTAAAAGCGAGCGTATTTGTCCATTACCGGCAAAAACCATGTCAGGAAATTGTTCGCGGCCGAATAATCGACAAGATTTACCCCGGTCTCATATAACATGTAATTTTTGTCGGTTTCGCTTAGAGTTCCAAATACAAAAAGTCCATATTCCGCCCTTGTAAGCGCAACGTAGAGTATGCGCAGTTCCTCATCAAGCATTGTACTTTTAAGACATTCGCGCGCAATCGTCCATGCAGGAGATCTAGAAACAGTATTGCTCTCTTCGTCGAAATTTTTGAGGCAAATCCCCAGTTTTCTGTCCAAAATAAGACGGTCGCGGATGTCCGTAGCATTAAACTGTTTTCCTAATCCGCCGAAAATTACGAATGGAAATTCTAATCCCTTTGATGCGTGAACGGTCATTATCCTTATCGCACCCGGTTTTAGCGGACAAGCTTCGCTTAAAATGCCGTTCTTTAGATGACGAAGAAAAAAGGTAATATTTTTTTTGTGCGAAGACGTTGATATAAAACGAAGAAAACTGTCCAATAATTCACCCTTGCTCTTGCCGTCCTCCAAACTGAATACGTGCTTAAAGTAGTCGGCCTCCGATACGATTATTCCCAAAAGTCTATCGACAGGAATGCATAGCGACAAAGTATAGTAGTGATTTATTTTAGTAAAAAAAACGTCTAATTTATCCTTGAGGAGGTCGTTATTATTATAGGCGCGGGCGGCCTCGTAAAAATATTCGGAGTACATATCTGCTGCGCGGATCCGCGCAAGCTCGCTATCGGAAAAGCCGCCCATTACCGAACGCATTACCGTAAGCAGAGCGATATCATTATCGAAATTGTCTATAAGCTCCAAAAAGGCAATAAGTATCGCAGTAACCTGCTCTGAAGCATAATTCAGCTTTGCATCTACGCTGAATTCGATGCCCGCCGCAGTCAGCTTTGACTTAAGCGTAGTAAGGTATTCGCCACCCGAACGCACAAGTATAACTATATCAGATAAGTTAACGGGACGCTTTTTCCCTTCCGCTTCGACATCCATCAACATAAGATCTAAGATTTTTCGGATAATAAGGTTTTGTTCCGCCTCCGTAAGGCTGTCGATCCCTCCGTCCGCGTGGCCACGAATGCTGTAAACAGGCAGTTCCTTTACTTCATCCTCGTGTGGTTTATCCTTAACTATAATTAATTCGGGCGGCATACCGATGTTACCTCTGCCCGCCCTGAATCGTCCGTCTCTGTCGTAATTGAGTCCACCAAAGTCTGCGGTCATGATTTTGCTGAAAATATCGTTGCAAAACTCCAATATACGCGGGTCACTGCGGTAATTTGCATTGAGACTGATTACCTCGCCATTACCATCCTCCGATTGATATGCGCGATATTTATCAAGAAAAATACCAGGCTCGCAGCCGCGAAAGGCGTATATACTTTGCTTGATATCACCCACATAAAAAATGGTACTTTTGTCGGAAACTTTACACAGGATAGTCTCCTGCATAGGATTGATATCTTGATATTCGTCAACAAAAATATATTTATACTTTTCGCAAATTTCCTTTGCCGCCTCATCGTCTGCCAGTAGTTTTAGCATAAAATGCTCAAGATCGGAAAAATCCAGTACGCCTTTCAAATTCTTCTCCGCCGTATATAGCTCAAAAAGCCGTGCCGCCATACGAGCAAGGACATCTTCCTTCTCATCCTTTGAAAGAGAAAAATTCATATCCGAAAGTTCGTTTAGTTCCTCTATAAGCCTCTTGGCTTCCTCCTTCATCGCAACAAAGGCATTGTTGAGCAATGAAAATTCCGCCCCGATTTTACCGTATGGTTTCGTAAGTGAAGGAACATTTCCTCTTAAATATTCTATAAGCTCATCAATATATGGCAGGTTTCTTGTAAATCCGGCCTGCGCCGTAAGCCTCTCTAGTTCTATGACCCTCCCAATAAACCTTTCTCTTTTCTTGGTCATAATCTCATTGATTCGATCCGCAAAAAAATTCGCCGAATGAGCTTCATTATATAATGACAACCATTGTCCGGGATCCGGTTGAGTTACTGCAAATTTATAAATGTCGGTAACATATTCCCGCAGCTTGGTATCCTTGCGTGAGGATATCAAAATATCATAAAGGAGTATAAATTCGGGACTGCCCCTCTCTATCTCCTCCTCTACCACTCGATCTAAGCATTCGCCGATAAGACTGCCGGACTCCTGTTCGTCAATAACTTTAAAGTCGGGACTTATGCCCAGTCTATAAAAATACTGACTTATCTGCCGCTGACACCAACTGTGAAGATTGGTAATATCCGCGGCGGCAATGATATCTAACTCCGTTCTGATATGTTCATCCTGCCGCTCTCGGTATAATCCGTCAAAAAGCTTGGTTCTTATATCTGCCGCAGATGCCTTTGTAAAGGTAGACACTAGCATATTCTTTAGGCTTGCGCCGTTTTTTACCAGTCTGACAATCTTTTCTATCATAACGGTAGTTTTGCCGCTGCCGGCTGACGCTGATACAAGTAATCTTTCCGACTTGCTCTCCAAAACATCCGTTTGCTCTTTGTTAAAAACTCTCACTTCTTTCTTCCCCTCTTTTGTGACTATTTAAGATAACCGCTTTTAGTGCCCGTAATTTGACAGGATTTGACTATAAACTGTTCGCGGATATTTTCTTCCTTGCGCCCGCAAACAGCGGTATATTCGCAATAGTCGCAAGCACACTTTTTGCCATTTTTGTAAGGGCGGGCGGCTATATAACCCTCGATTATTTCTGTAGCCGCAACTTCGGCCACCCGCTTTGAATATTCGCATAAACCGGACAATTGTTCCTTTGAAAGAGCGTAGTCGTGCCGCCCGTACAATACGGTTGTACCGTCCTTGACAATCGTTCTTATCGGAATTACGTTACTGTTACCTCCATCCGAAACCGAAGAATCCATCGCCGTAACGATGTCGATACTCCCGTCAAATACGCCCTTAAAACGGTGCGAGGATACACTGTCAGTCCATTTTAGACTAAACGGAAAAAAGAAAAACCCTGCCGGCTGATAGCCGCTAGAAATAAATGCCTGCATATAAAGGGGGAGCTGGATTTTGCGCCCGTAGTAGATGTCGGAAAAGCTAAACTCCGCTCTGCCCGTCTTGTAATCGACTATCCTTACCTTGTCTTTATAATGATCAGCATAATCCACTGAGCCGATAAGCCGAAGATTATAACCCGCAGCCGAAATTATAAGAGGCTTTAAGCTATCACCGCTGAGCGAAATCTCCTGCCCCATACATTCGAATCGCCCTAAGCTAAAATGACTCTTCAGGATGCCGCACACCTTTACTGATTCGGATAAAAGCAGTCGATACATTTCGTCGCGGATTTTGAATTTAATGCGGGGACTTCTCTCCAAAACTTTATCCAAAATCTCCTTACAAAGCCCATCGGCATCATCCCACCTATGCCGCTCCCGCACAAAATTTTCCACTGTAAGGTGAAGGATATTTCCGATATCCATAGGAAGCAGTTCACTCTCTTTTCTTACCTTTGCCCTAAGACCGTACTTGATAAAATGAGCGTATGGACAGGCGAAATACTCCTGCAGGCGGCTGACCGAAATTGACTGAACAGGGAAATGAAGCTCCCTTAAATCCACGTG
This sequence comes from Holotrichia oblita, assembly GCA_023690525.1. Taxonomy (NCBI): domain Eukaryota; kingdom Metazoa; phylum Arthropoda; class Insecta; order Coleoptera; family Scarabaeidae; genus Holotrichia; species Holotrichia oblita. Next base: position 36,897 of record JALQSN010000101.1, on the reverse strand, counting down.
CTCGCACTCTCTTTCTTTGACAAAATACCTGTCTATATTACTATCCTTGAGGGCGGCGTATAGGGCAGAATTATAGTCACAGATATGCCCGAATTTCTTAAATTCTGATATATTTGAAATCAAAAGTTCGGTCGCACCCGCACCTTCGCAGCAAAATTCCTTGATAAATTCTGATTTGCCTTCACTAAGCCGCGCCTCCTCTAAAGCTAAAGAGTTTTTGAAAATCTTATCTCCCTCTGAGATTAAAAACCCCTTAAGGTAGTTAGATATTCCGTTTTCCGACATGCTGTCGTAGGATATAAAAATCCTTTTCTCCGCCGCCGCAAGAAGGTGGTTAAGTTCGATAATATTCTCGTTCCCCACTGTAAAACTAAAGCCCTCGATTTCCTCTCCATCATTGTTAAATAACCCTCTATCCGCATTTGGAGAAGGAATTTCCCCCTCATTCATACCAAGGATAAATACATATTTATAGGACTGACCGCGGAATACGGAAGGCTTGCCGATAAGTACGCTGTCGGATAGATTTGGTATAGCCAAAATCTTTCCCGATGCCAATCCTTCGCCGAAAATTTCATGTAAAAAAGTGGCGCGGTGCGGCTCCTCGGTCAATATTTTCTCCATTAGCGCAAGCGTTTCTTCAATCTTTTCCCTGGCGTCCGATACATGCTTGCCACTGCTATTAAAGTCCTCCGATATCCCCTTTGCTCCATCCATTATTTCTCTTATAAAGGCCGCAAAATCCTTGGCAGTCCTTATCTTCTTGTATTTTTTCTCAAGCGGCAGTATTCTGTCTATGATAGTCTTGCGCGCTCGTTCGGCTCCCTCAAAAAGCCTTCCCACATTTTTTTCGGCACGATTTTCCTTGTTTGATAGTTGCTTATCAGAACCCCGCTCACCGTAAGTCGCAGCATCAAAGGGACTTAGGAAGGAAAGATAATCGATATTGTACTCTGCTACAAAATTCTCAAAGCAGTCGGAATCGGATTTTTTGACACCGCAGTAAATATTTTTGCTGATTTCTACCATGTCGCATCGGCGATACTTCCGCTCGATTAGCCCTAGAATACCCATTATGTAACAGGAAAACGGATGCTCGTCCAATGGATAAGAACGATCGGTATAAAAGGCTATACCGTATTCGGAAAATATGCGCTCCGCTTCAGCAATGACAGTCTCGGACAAAGCTACGCATATATCCTTATATCTCATGCCGTCGATCACCGCACTCCTTATCCTTCGCGCCACAGCCTTGAACGCAGCTACGTTTCCGGCACAATCGTATGTCTCTATGCTCTCTGCATATATTTTAGGCTGTTGTTCTGCCGTTAAAGTACGACTAACCGATAGAGCGCTATTTTTCAGTGACTCTATCACCCGCCTTTCGCCGCCTGTAAAATCCATAAAATTGGTAATATAAAAATGCGATTTTACTACATATTCACTGCCCGTTACAGCGCCTGCAAGCAATCTCAATCTCCCGTCGCGGTCGATAAATTTATTTTCGGTGCGCTTTTGATACTCATGATATACCGTCATTATATCCTTTAGTTTAGCGGCCGCCGCACTTTTTTTTGCAACAGCATTTTCGATATCAAGCCCCGCGTCCAAAAGGGCATTAACGGTGTCGTACACCTTCTCGGCAAAACCAGAAAATCGAGCCGACTTTTTATAGCATTCAAGAGAAATATTCTCGCATATACCGCGAATCATCATTATCGCGCCCGCCCGCCCAAGATAATCTTTATTATCGCAAATCCTGTAAAAAAGGCGGGCAAAAGTGAGAACCTCAACATCAAATGCGCCCGTATTATCAGCAAAAAGACGGGTCTCGGCATCGAGAGTGTATTTATCGGGAACAATTAGAATATGACGGATGCCAAGGTTTACAGAACGCGCGTTTATCCGCCTGATAGTGTCGCTTAGCCCTTCCGAAAATGAGGCTGCGTAGAATATTTTTTCTTCCATATACACATTGTATTATCTTTTGAGTTGATAAATCAAGTGAAATGTGCTAAAATCTATGAACAGATTGTAGTAACGCTTTTATTTTGCTACTCAAAATTATCTACTACTATAAAGGACTGATATGAAAAAAATTTTTACTGTTGTTACAATTTTAATGATCGCGGTATTGCTTGCGGGGTGTGCTGTCGCGCCATCCGTTCCCTCCTATACGACCCGTAAGCCCTGGCAAATTATCGAAAACTCTACCGTCAACCGCGAACGTATAGACTTTACCGCAAAGCGTTTCAGCTATAACGGCTCAACGCCTACGCTCATTGCCGAAGGTTGGTTAGGCTTCACCATAAGGGAAAGCGCGGCGAGCACCGAGCTTTCTACCGGACTGCATCTGACCCACAACGAGAGTAGCGTTTACAATGGTAAAACTGATACAATAACCAGTGTTGTTACTTTTAACCGTAGCGACCTTCTACCCATCAATTCTCTAAAAGAACTCCGTCTTACAGCGGATGAGACCGAAAAGGGTTATGTTGCCGAGGTTGATTACGAAGAAATGAAGACGGATATAACCCCGCTCGGCGGACAAAAAACGGAATATAAGCTAAAGAGCGGAAGTTATTATGACAACGAGCAGCTTTATCACCTTGCCCGTGCAATTCCCGAACTTAAACCGAAATCAAGCCATACATTTAGAATTGCCACTCCTTACGATATGTACGCGAATAACAAGTTTTTTACCCACAAAATAAGAGTGGATGTTGCCACTGAGGTTGTACCGCTAGAAGTGCCCAAGTCTGTCTTTGATATGGCAATAGCCCGTACCGGCGGCGAATCGGGTAAGTTAAACGACGACGGCGTATATAAGATCGATTGTATTGCTCTGAAGATTTCGCTTGATACCGACAAGTCCGGTCCGCCGATATTTATGTATCTGTCCGATCTGAAATTCATCGACAACGAAGCGCTCCGCGCCGATCCCGCCAACCATAACTATTCCTATACAACGAATGTTCCAATCAAAATCATTGTATCGGAATACGCAATCACCAACGCGCTAACCTTTACCAACGAATATAATATTTCGGATTATAGCACGCTATCGTAAAGATATTGTTAACTAATTAAAAAATCGATGGCAAAATACCTTGACTTAACAAAGAGTATTATATTTTACAGCAAGCTCCAAATACACACACTAATCATGCCTATATGCAGCAAAGCTGCGGAAATATGAACCTTTGCCTATATGCATAATGAACTTGCAAGCTAGCATTCTTGCTCCAGAATCAAAGAAAATAGCGAAACAGATATAAGAGGATTTATTAATGGAAAACACCGTAAGAACCAGATTTGCACCCAGTCCGACCGGGTACCTGCATATCGGCGGGCTTAGAACCGCCCTTTACGCCTATTTGTTCGCAAAACAAAAGGGCGGCAAGTTTATATTGAGGATTGAGGACACCGATCGCGAACGCTACGTTGAGGGAGCGGTGGACAAGATATTGAATTCCCTTAAAGCTGCGGGACTTTACTATGACGAGGGTCCGGATATAGGAGGCGATTACGGGCCTTATATCCAAAGTGAGAGACAAGGTACCTACCTCAAATTTGCCGAAAAATTAATCGAAAGAGGGGGCGCGTATTATTGCTTTTGTTCAAAAGAGCGGATAGAAAAAATTCACGCAGAAGGCGCGACAAAATATGATAAACACTGCATCGCTATACCTCTATCCGAAGCCAAAAAAAGAGTGGCTGCAGGAGAACCTTATGTAATAAGGCAAAACATTCCTACCGAAGGAATAACTGAATATAACGATCTTATTTTCGGCGATATCAAAATCGAGAACAAGGAACTAGAGGACGGCGTATTGATTAAGTCGGACGGTATGCCTACTTACAATTTTGCGAACGTTGTCGATGATTATCTTATGGGTATCAACTACGTTATCCGCGGAATTGAATACCTTTCAAGCACCCCGAAATATAACCATCTTTATGACGGTTTCGGTTGGAAACGTCCTAATTATATTCACCTGCAACCCATAATGAAGGACGCGACCCATAAGCTAAGCAAACGCTACGGCGATGCAAGCTACGAAGATTTTATCGCTAAAGGCTACCTTAGCGACGCAATTATCAACTACATTCTTTTGCTGGGCTGGAGTCCTAAGGATAATAAGGAAAAACTAAGCTTTGATGAAATGAAGGAATTATTTAGTCTTGACGGCATTTCAAAATCATCCTCCATTTTTGACGAAATAAAAATGAAATGGCTCAATTCCCAATACATCAAGGAAATGAGCCTTGACGCCTTCCACGCCTACGCACTTCCATTCTATAAGAAGGTACCTCACCTCGCTGACTATGACCTAGAGTATGTCTCCGAGCTTATCCATCAACGTATCGAGATATTTTCGGACATAGGTGAAATTACCAAATTCCTCACCGAATTTGAGGATTATGATCTAAATCTCCTTATCAACGAAAAATGGAAAACAAATTTGGAGACAGCAAAAACCATGCTACCCGCTCTAATCAGGCTAACCAAAGCGGGACTTGACAACCTATCCGAAAAATTGGACGCCTACGCTAATGAAAACGGCTACAAAAAGGGTCAGGTACTATGGATATTCCGAATCGCAATAACCGGCGCAAAGAACACCCCAGGCGGTGCATCCGAAATGGCGCGTCTTCTAGGCAGCGACAAAGTAACCGAAAGACTGCAAAAAACTTTAAAAAGATTGTCTTGATACTTCTATTATTTTTCCGTTTCTATACTTTTTCAACCGCAATTAAAAAAACACGATATAGTCAATTAATGCTGATTTTGGGAAACTTGCTTGATCAAAATAATGTTTGGAGATACGCATAGTTTAATACTCACCCTAATTCAAAAAATATGCTTACTTAACTTCAAAAGAGGATTATATCAAATCGGAATTCTTCTCTATGTAAAACACCCTCCTTTCCTCCCAGAAAAGAGGGTTTTTTTTTGATTTACATAACAAACTTTTTTAGCTTATCATAAATTTTATCTAATAATTATTACATGAGGCGGAATTAGCGGCGGAGTTAGATTGATGCATCCAAAAAACGGATTAAAACCTATAATTACTTTTCGGCAAATGTTTACTCTTCATTAAATAAATCACAAACCCTTATCTCCAAAATCCGCGCTATCTTAAATAACGCTATAATTTCAAAGTTATCGTTATTACTGTAAATCTTATTTAAGGTTTTTGTTCCTATCTTACATCTTCTGCAAAATTCGGTCTTTGAAATTTTGTTTTCAGCTATGTATTTATATATTAATTCTATTTTTATCGTAGTCATATTTATCATTCCTTTTAACATCATTTGATGCCATAATTATATCAGCATCAAATGATGCCTGTCAAGCAATTTAGCATCATTTGATGGTAGAATATTAAGAGGTTAACATGATTACATTCAGCGAACGATTAAAAGAATTACGTACAGAAAATGGATTAAGCCAAGACCAACTAGCAAAAAAAGTTGGTTTAACTCATACAGCAATAGGTTTATGGGAATTAGGAAAAGAGTGCCAAACTTAAATGCCGTAATTATGCTTGCCAAATTTTTTGATGTCAGTTTAGATTACATAGCAGGAATTGAAGAATAGGCATAATTAATAATCGGGAACGGCAAAATCAACGATTGACATTGTTAATCGTTTTATTTTTTTACGAACTTAATTGTTAAAATGTAATTCTAAGAAAAACTTTTTATAATAATTTAACGAAATTAAATGCCTTTTCATGCAGGTTCTTAATCTCATAAAGTATATTCTACATTATTATTCAAGACCTAATAAATAATCTGTTGTTGTATTTAAAATAACTGCTAATCTAACAATAATTTCTATGCTTGTTTTTGCTGTACCTTTTTCATATTGGGCAATCGTATTTTGAGCAACGCCTACTTGTTCTGCTAATTTTGATTGAGACATATTTAATTCTAATCTTAAATCTCGAATACGTTGTCCAGTTTTTGTCATGTCAAAATCTATCATACAGATATTTTACAATAAATCTACTGCAAATGTCTTGACTTATCTGTGTCACAGATTATATATTGTATATCATCTGCATTACAGATAAGAGGAGTAAATCGTATTATGAAAAAATCAGCAATCCAAGATATTTTCAATGGATTTAGAGGACATCGAGAAACAATGAATATGCCTAAAAACGTTAAAGAGAAAATGCGTATCGTTTGCGATACATATGATCAACTCAAAGAAAAACTAAGTCCTGAATTATTAAATTTACATCAAAAGCTTGTGGATATTCTTGAAGATAATTGGTGCGAAGACGTAAGCTTTTATTTTGCCGAAGGCTTTAAGTTAGGCGTGCTTATAGGTATTGAATGTATGGAACAATGATAAAACCCCTTTGTCTTTTGTTCTTTATTTGGCCAATATCTTCTTTCTCCTCGCGACCAGAATCAATTTTCATCTTGAAGTTAAGTAATTGTAAAAACAATTAGGAAACACCGAATAAAAATGATGCTTCCTAATTATTTTTACTTTATTATTTTTTAAATCACTTATGTGACTGATCGAAGGTAGGAGAGGCTATTTTTTGCCGCCGTACTTTAATATCGGCTGGCGCGCCGCACGCACTTCATCCGGTCTTGAGATTTCGGTGGTATTTGGGGCGGATTTAAGCTTCTCCGGTGTTTTGTAGGCTAGCTTATGCAATTCGCGCATTACGGCTACAAAATTATCCAGCGTTTCTTTGTTCTCGGTTTCGGTCGGTTCTATCATGAGAGCCTCATGCACTATGAGAGGAAAATAGACGGTTGGCGGATGAATGCCGCGGTCGATTAGCGACTTAGCTATGTCGGTTGCCGTTACGCCCGTCTCCTCCTTCAACTTTTCCGCGCTGATTACGAACTCATGCATACAATAGCGTTTATCCTCGGTAGGATAGATGTCCTGTAAGCAGGCTTTTAGGTAATTTGCATTAAGTACGGCGTGTTGCGCCGCCTCCTTGATGCCCTCCTTTCCCAATGTAAGAATGTAAGTAAGCGCCTTTAAATACACAAGGAAGTTGCCGTAATTGCAGGAAATTCTGCCAATACTCTCGAAACTTGTTGCAAACTCGTAGCTGCCGTCTGCCATGTAAAGCACAAACGGATTAGGAAAGAATTTGAACAATTCCCTTTTACAGCCGATAGGTCCGGAACCCGGCCCGCCGCCGCCGTGAGGAGTTGAAAAGGTCTTGTGAAGGTTGAGATGAACTATATCAAAGCCCATGTCGCCCGGACGGGTTATGCCCATAATAGCGTTGAGGTTTGCTCCGTCATAATAAAGCAGGCCGCCCGCACCGTGAACTATTTCGGCGATTTTTTCGACATTTTTTTCAAACAATCCGAGTGTAGTCGGGTTGGTGAGCATGATTGCCGCTGTGTCCTCGCCCACTACCTTCTTTAGCTCCTCAATATCCACACCACGCTCTTCGTCACTAGGTACGTTGATAACCTCAAAGCCCGCAACAGCCGCGCTTGCAGGGTTAGTGCCGTGAGAACTGTCCGGTACTATAATCTTGTTACGTTTAAAGTCATTTCTTGCCTTATGGTAGGCAGCTATAACCAGAAGTGCAGTATATTCTCCGTGCGCGCCGGCATTAGGCTGCAAGGTGATGCCGTCCATGCCGGTTATCTTTGCTAAGTACACGCCAAGCATATGTACAGCTTTAAGACAGCCTTGAACAGTATCAACCGGCTGAAGCGGATGAACCTTTGTAAAACCTGCAAGGCTTACCGCCTCCTCGTTTATCTTAGGATTGTATTTCATGGTACATGAGCCAAGCGGATAGAAGCCCGTGTCGACACCGAAAGCCCTGTTGGATAGTGCGGTAAAATGCCTTGCAACGTCTACCTCGGAAAGTTCAGGAAGGTCAAGGCCATTTCGCAGATACTTAGGGTCCAGTCCGTAATTTTTAACTTTTTTTAGTTCGATAGTGGCACATCTTTTACCATTGCCGCTTTTTTCGAAAATGGTTTTCATAAACTAGCCCCCTTTATAATCGCAGCCGCTCTTTGGATATCCTTTTTGGTTATCATTTCTGTCATGCACCAAAGTATCTCTTTATCGGAAAGTTTGAGCCCGCCCAAAATCCCCTTCTTTTCAAGCAGCGACAAAATCTCATCGGCTGTTGCTTTTGTTTCGGTAACAAATTCATGGAAAAATTCGCCGCCGTATTTAAGCTTTGCGCCCGCAGATATAAAGCAGTCAGCCGCATAGTGGGCAAGCGAAACGCATGTGCTTGCAACCTCTCTTAGACCTTCCGGACCCATAGCAGATAAATAAATTGTCGCCGTGAGCGCACAATGTGCCTGATTGCTGCAAATATTTGAGAAGGCTTTTTCCCGGCGAATATGCTGCTCTCTTGCCTGTAGGGTGAGAACGTAAGCACGTTCTCCCTGTGCATCCACCGTTTCACCGACTATTCTGCCCGGCATCTTGCGCATTTCTTTTTCGGTACAGGCAATAAAGCCAAGGTACGGGCCTCCGAAGGCTATCGGCAAACCGAACGGCTGCGCGTCACCTACCGCTATATCCGCACCCGATTCAAACGGAGTTTTAAGTAAGGCAAGCGATATAGGATTACAGCCCATAATAAATTTGCATCCATTCTCGCGACACATTACGCCCACGCGTTCGGCGTCCTCGATAAGTCCGTAATAATTGGGCTGCTCCAAATATACGCAAGCTGTCTTGTCGCTTAGATTAGCCTTGAGCCAATCGTAATCCATTTTGCCGTCATCAAGCTTGATTAATACTAACTCCATATTTCGGCGGGAAATGTATGTTCTTATAACGTCCAGTGTGTCGGGACGAGTGTTTTCCGGTGCAAAAACGACGTTACGCTTTCTGTCCTGACACATAAATATAGCGTCAGCCGCAGCAGTACTGCCATTATAAACTGATGCGTTCGAAAGATCCATGCCCGTAAGATTACATATAAGTGATTGATATTCGAATATAACCTGCAAAATTCCTTGGCTCATTTCGGCTTGGTAAGGCGTATATGCCGTAACAAATTCCGACCTTGACGCTAAGCCGGGAACGATAGACGGTATATAATGGTTGTAGCTGCCCGCCCCGCGCATGATAACGGGATAAACTTTATTCATGCCCGCAAGCGTACTCATAATCCTCATTGTCTCTTGCTGTGATTTGCCCGAGGGCAGTTCAAGCGAATCTAATCGTAGATGCTGCGGAATATCCGCAAATAAGTCGTCAATTTTTGAAACGCCGATACGCTTCAGCATCTGATTTCTTTCTTTGGTAGTAATTGTTAAATAATCTGACATTTCATATTTCCTTATAGTTTTTATTGAGATGAAAATAAGCCTTGAATAGCTTAAGATATTTTAAATAGAAAAGAAGAGCTATTGCGCGAACAGCAATGCTTCTGACAAAACAGTCTATTCTTAGTCAACAAAAGCGCCGCCCGAAAAGTAACAATAAAGGGTTTTTAACCTCAGGGCAAGCCCTGAACCCGCGCAGTATTCGCTTTGCTCACATCGCGCCTTCCGCGGCAAGACCGCGGGGTTTTAAACCCTTTGCCCGCCTGCCTCGTTCGGTCATGACCATGCAAGCATGGTCATGACTCTCACTTCGTTGGCGGTGATAAAGAGTATTAATATCAAAGAGCAAGTTCTGGACACGCACGTTACGCATACCTTTGTGCAGTAGAACTGCGGGTATGATTCTTTGTCATGCCCACAAAAATCCCATTGGTAAGCAATCATTTTTGCTCCTGGAATAAAAACTTGATTGACATTCTGTTAAAATAGATACTAATTAGCCTTTGATGTAAGCCAAATACTCCGTCTCGGTCATTAACTCGCCTAGTTTCTCGATTTCTACCTCGCAAATCCACGCACTCATTGCATCTGAATTGATGGACTCCGGCGCGCTCTCAAGATCCTCATTGACAGAGGTAACTAGACCTGTTACAGGCGAATTAATATCTGAAACAGCCTTCACGGACTCAACGTCGCACAAGGTTTTGCCCGCGCTTACCTTTGCGCCAACCTGCGGCAAGTTGATATAAACTAAATCGCCAAGCTCTTTCTGCGCATAATCTGAAATGCCGATTTTGCCGATCTTGCCCTCTACCACTACCCATTCGTGTGATTTGCTAAACATTACTTTACTCATAAATTCCTCCTGTCCGGCGAAACAAATTAGCCGCCGACATAATTTTTATTATTTTTGGTTTAGAATGACATATAAAACTTATTAACTTACTAATATTATATTTTCATATCATTACGGAAAACAAACTGCTAATAGAGGGTATTAATCTCCAAGTCTTTGCTGCGGGGTATTAAACCTTTGTTATGCCCGCAAAATTGCCCTTGCTAGCAAATATTTTTACTCCTGAAATAAACAATACAATACAATTATTATAAAATACATTATCAAAAGAAATTACATTTTGTCAAACAAAATTTTTATATAAAAGATACTTTCTTACTATTGCAAACAAGCCATTTATAGTCAAAATAGCATACTTAACTATGTAGCCGATTCTTTTACTTAGGCTTTTTTATAGAACGGTAACGGGATAATTTCCAGCTTTAGCCGTCTGCCGCGAACGTCAGCTTCTAACGGCGCGTTCTCGTATCCGTTCTTTAGCCGAAGTACAACTATCGCGTAGCCTAGCGTCGGTGAGTGCGTACCCGATGTGACCACGCCTACCTCAACGCCGTTTGAATAAACTATGGAATGTTCTCTTGCGATACCTCTGTCTACCACTCTTGCACCTAATCTTGAAAACAGAGGAACATGATTCTCGATTGCCTTTTTACCCACAAAATCCTCTTTGTTAAGTTTAATGGCAAACCCTAGCCCCACTTCGCCAAGGGGAATATCCTCGCCAAGCTCATGACCATACAACGGCATACCCGCCTCTAGTCTGAGAGTATCTCTCGCTCCTAAGCCTGCCGGCATAAGTCCCAAAGGCTTGCCCGCCTCCATAATGGCCTCATATATAATCGCGGCATCCTTGTTATCGCAATAGATCTCATAGCCGCTCTCGCCCGTGTAACCGGTTTGAGAAACAAGGCATTTTCTGCCCGCAATGACAGCGCCGTCAATAAAGGAATAATATTTCTTTGGAATATGTTCATCCTTCATGATTTTATTGAGAATCTCTAATGATTTGGGCCCTTGCAATGCAATCTGTGCAATATTGTCAGAAATGTTTTCGAACATTACGTTCTTTGGTAATTGAGACTCTATCCAAGCTGCATCCTTAGCAAGATTGCTAGCATTGACAACTAACAGGAATTTCTCAGCATTCATTCGATAAACAAGTACGTCATCAATTGCGCCGCCCCTCTCGTTAGGAAGAACGGAATATCTTACCTGACCGTCGTACATGCCCGAAATGTTGTTTGTGAGCAGATAGTTGAGGGCATTCTCGGCACCGCCGCCGCTGACGATTAGCTCACCCATGTGTGAAACGTCAAAAATTCCCGCTGCCGTTCTGACAGCGGTATGCTCGGCAATCAAGCCCGACTCATACTGAACGGGTAAATCATGACCGGCAAATTCTACTATTTTGCCACCATATTTGATATGAATATCATAAAGAGGCGTCCTCTTAGCCATTATTTATTTCCTCCAAAATAATTCTCTGTTTTTTTTATTTCTAATTTTTTATTTACGCTTTGGCAGCATGTGTGTGGCAAATCCGTCGATATCCTCAAACGCCTCCGCTATAGCCTCGTACACCGTCGGGTGCGCATGAATAACTCCTGATACGTCGTGAAGTTTCATTTTCGCGCTTATAGAAAGAGCAAGTTCGCCAACAATATCGGTGCCGCGTGAGGCAAATATTTCCGCGCCGACTACCGTACCGTTCTCATCTCCGATAACCTTAATAAATCCGCGGTTAATTCCTTCAATAATCGATTTACCGTTACCTCCCATCATAAACTTGCCAATTTTGGCGTTCTCCACTTCATCATCTTTCCTGCCGACTGCCGCGATTTCAGGCGTTGTATAGATACAAGACGGAACGACGCTGAGGTCTATAGAGTGTTTCATTCCCTTCATACTCTCTATCGCAGTGATAGCACAAGCTGCCGCGTAGTGAGCAAGCTGTATGCCGCCCGTAACATCGCCGCAAGCGTAAATATTATCTACGCCCGTATTCATATTGCCGTCCACCTTGATATTTTTGCCGGTTGTAATCCCAACATTTTCCAGTCCCAAATTTTCGACATTCGCATTACGCCCCACAGCCGTTATAACGACGTCTCCACTGATTTCCTGCTTATCGCCGCCTGTATCATATTCTACGCTCTTTGCAGTAACCTTATTAATTTTTGCGTTAAGAATAATCTTGACGCCATTTTTCTTTAGTAGCGCGGATAATTGGTTGCTCATATCCTTGCTCATCATTTTTATTATGCGATCGCCCGTTGCAAGAATTGTTACGCTTTTTCCTATGCCTGCATAGTAGCTTGAAAGCTCAATCCCTATAACGCCCGCTCCGATGATTATTATATTCTCTCCAATAATTGGAGCGGCAAGCACATCGTCCGAACTTAGTGCGTTCTCAATGCCGACAATAGGACGGGACGGGTCAAATCCTGCAGGCCTGCTTCCCGTAGCTATCAATATATGCTCTGTTTCCAGTTTTTCCTCGCCCGCCATAACCGTGTGCTTATCTAAAATCCAACCTCTAGCTTTAAATAAGTCGATTTTGTTAGCTTTGATCAAGTTTTCGATCCCGCTTCGGAGCGAGGCGACAACTGCGTCTTTACGTGAGTATATCTTAGCTTCGTCTAAAGTAACATTGTCAGCTTTGATACCAAGCTCCTCCCACTCCGTGCGGCTCTTATAAAGCTCACTGCTATGTAATAACGCCTTTGTGGGTATGCAGCCCCTATTGAGGCAAGTTCCGCCAAGATCACGCTGCTCAATAAGCGCGACTCTCATGCCAAGCTTTGCCGCTCTTATCGCTCCCGTATATCCCCCCGGCCCGCCGCCGATAACAATTAGATCATATTTCAAGACGATTTCCTCCAAAATTTAATAAGTAGTTGTTTTTATAGGGCCATATAACATTTAGGCTAAACATTTTTTCAGGTTGTAACAAAGCTTTTTTGGCCGCAGTTTCTTTATCAGAAAACTCAGAAAAACATGGACTTCTTGCTCTTGAGCTTAGTTTCCTTTATTTACTTTTAATTGCTCCGGCTGTCAAAATAATCGAACGGCAAAAAAGTGCCTTCGGTAATAGCATTGTGGCAAAAAATACATTTCAATAAATGAAGTAAAAAATAATCAGGTCTTGCTTACTGCCTCATTTGCCGCCGACAAAATATCCGATACATCGCATTCGATAAAGGAGCAGATATTTTTTCCTATTAACGCGGCTTCTTTTTTTGTAATGTCATAGTCTAGCGAGTCCGTATATATCTTAACCTTTTGTATAATTCCGCCATTTAATTGTAACCGTATATCCGCAACGCCCCAATCAAAACGCTGCTCTAATCGAAAATTGTAATCGATATCATCGCCCATAATGCGGCTCTCATCTGTAAAAAAATCCTGCCATTTTTTCATTAGTTTTGGCTCTATGTCGCCTGTGGCTAACCTAATAACACTAATAGTCTCGTTACTGTTGCCGCCCTCATTGCCGTAGCGTTTGCTCCAATGCCGGATAAAGCTACGTCTTAGAGCTGCACCAAAGTCATCGAAAGTGACCGACGGATTGTGCGCACAAAGATTTGTCACCCTCGAAACAACGCTTTTGACTCCTTTTGTGTTAAGCTTGACATTTGATACATTGAGATATTTTGCAATTTCACCGCTCATGGTATTTATAAGCACGGTACCGTGATGAAAACACTTGTCATCCGAGGAATAGAAAGCATTACCCGAAAACTTTTTGCCGTCTATCGTGCAATCATTCCTGCCGCTAAGTTCTGCCGAAATTCCAAAAGACTCAACCGCCGCCAGAACTATCTCAAAATTATCCTTTAAAGAATAGTTGCTTTTGGTGCAAACAAAAGTAAAATTAAGGTTGCCTCTATCGTGGTAAACCGCGCCTCCGCCAGATATCCGTCTAGCCAAAAAACCGCCTGCGTCATTTAGCGCTTGGATGTTACATTCAGCATATGCGTTTTGATTTTTGCCGATGAAAACCGTTTTGTCGTTTGCCCAAATATAAAGTATCATGGTTTCGGAGTCCGCCAATTCCAAAAGACTTGCCTCTACCGCCTGATTGTAGTACGGATGAAGACTCGGACTCTCTGTTATTATTAACTTTTTTATCATTAAACTGTACTAAAAACCTATTTCATTACGAGCCTCAACAAAAGCGCGTACGCATTTATCGATATCATCCTTGGTGTGCGAAGCAGACATTTGCGTTCTAATACGCGCCTTATCTTTTGGAACAACAGGATAGTAAAAGCCTACAACATATATGCCTTTTTCGAGCATCAAAGCCGACACCTTTTGGCTAAGCACCGCGTCATAAAGCATGACGGGAACAATCGCGTGATCCTTGCCCGCCAAATTGAATTTGTTCTTCTCCATCTCTTTCCTAAAATATGCGGCATTCTGCTCCAATTTATCGCGGAGTTCAGTTGACGCCGTCAGCATTTCTAAGACTTTGATGGTTGCCGCGCACATACTGGGCGCAAGGGTGTTTGAGAACAGGTATGGTCTGCTGCGCTGACGGAGCAGTGAAATGATTTCCTTTCTGCCGCTGGTAAATCCACCCGACGCGCCGCCGAGTGCCTTGCCAAAGGTACCGGTAATAATATCCACGCTGCCTTGCACTCCGCAATATTCCGGAGTACCTCTTCCCTTCTTACCGATAAAACCCGTCGCATGGCTGTCATCAACCACAACAAGCGCGTCGTATTTGTCTGCAAGGTCGCATACTCCCTTTAAGTTGGCGATGATACCGTCCATACTGAATACGCCGTCGGTAACGATAATCTTTTGTCTGACCTTCTCTGCGTCTGCCGCTTTTAGCTGCTCCTCTAGTGAAGCCATGTCATTATTTTTGTATCTGAATCTCTTTGCCTTAGAAAGCCTTACGCCGTCTATGATACTGGCATGGTTGAGTTCGTCCGAAATAATCGCGTCGTTTTCGGTAGTGATAGTCTCAAACAAACCACCGTTAGCGTCAAAACAGCTGCTGTAAAGGATGGTGTCCTCGGTACCTAAAAATTCGCTTACCTTGGATTCGAGCTCCTTATGAATGGTTTGGGTACCGCAAATAAACCTCACACTGGAAAGACCGTAGCCGAACTTGTCGTAGCTGTCCTTTGCCGCCCTTATAACATCCGCGTTGTTAGAGAGTCCTAAATAATTGTTGGCACAAAAATTCAAAACACCCTTTGTCTTCGTGGTATCTATTTTGTTGGACTGCTGGGTGGTGATAATTCTCTCTTCCTTCCAAAGTCCCTGTTCCTTAATATCTTCTAAAACTTTTTCTATTATATTCCTTGAATTGTTGAACATAATACCTCCGATATAATTTTTCTTACAACCGGCCGCGTGGCTTCCGACCCTTTAAAAAGTGCATCCTTATAGAGCCGTACCCCGCCGCTAATCATAGATATATATGCCAGCAAGTGCCTCTCTGACATTTATGGGTGTAACCAAAACCCGATAAACATATAATCCGCACTTGTTTAGAGCAATATGTAGCTTTTTGTAAATCTATTTTTAAGTAATAGTAAGTTGTTTTTGCAGTGTTTATTTATTTACTATTACTTCCTTGTATTTGCTGTTTATCAGCTTTCGACTTATTTACCGAAATTATTTTGACCAGTCCAAAACAATTTTGCCGCTTTTTCCGCTAGCCATAAGTTCGAAACCTTGATTAAAGTCCTTGTAGTTGAATTTGTGGGTGATAATGCCCGAAATGTCAAGGCCGCCCTGAAGCATAGCAGTCATTTTCTGCCAAGTACCGTACATCTCTCTGCCGTAAATACCTTTAATATTAAGGCATTTAAAAATAACTTTATCCCAATCTATTGCAGCATCTGAAGGCAAAATACCTAGAAGTGAAATTTTTCCGCCGTTCATCATATTGTCGAGCATTTGGTTAAGCGCCGTGCCGTTACCGCTCATCTCAAGACCTACGCTAAAACCCTCGTTAATCCCCAAACGCTTGCGTACTTCCTTTAGATCCTCATTCCTTACGTTGACGGTAGTTACCCCTTTGCAAACTTTGTTAGTCAGCTCCAGTCTGTAATCCGATCTATTGGTTATTACAACGCTACGCGCGCCTGCAAATTTACAGATTGCCGCCGCCATAATTCCGATTGGCCCCGCGCCCATAATAAGCACGTCCTCGCCCACAAGATTGTAGGACAGCGCAGTGTGGGTCGCATTGCCAAATGGGTCAAAAATGGCATACATATCTTCGGAGATATCCTTTTGACACGGCCAAAGATTGCTGACAGGAATAGCCGCATACTCGGCAAAAATGCCGTCGCGGTTAACGCCGATACCGCTTGTATTAGGGCAAAGATGACGCTTGCCGGCCATACAATTGCTGCAGACGCCGCAAACTACATGGCCCTCGCCGCTAACGAGATCGCCGATTTTAAACGCACCCTTGTCACCCTTGATTTCCACAATCTCACCCACAAACTCGTGCCCGATTATCATAGGAGTTTTGATAGTTTTTTTGCTCCAATCATTCCATTCATAAATGTGAACGTCGGTGCCGCAAATAGCTGTTTTACGAATTTTGACAAGTGCTTCGCCCTCTTTGATAGCAGGCACCTCGACTGATTCCAGCCAAAGCCCCTTCTCGGGACGTGACTTTACAAGTGCGTTCATTTTCATAGCGTAATTCCCCCCAAAACGGATTTAATTTCACGCTAATTATATAATATCGCTGTAAATAAGTAAAGAAAAATTTATAGGAACAAAAATAAATATTTTAAAAGCCCGCCTCCTTTTTTTGAGAAAAAAGATTTGATTTTGGCGGCTTAACGTATAAATAATACTTAGCTTGCCGGCACCGCTTTTG
This sequence comes from Holotrichia oblita, assembly GCA_023690525.1. Taxonomy (NCBI): domain Eukaryota; kingdom Metazoa; phylum Arthropoda; class Insecta; order Coleoptera; family Scarabaeidae; genus Holotrichia; species Holotrichia oblita. The sequence goes on along the minus strand of JALQSN010000101.1, from coordinate 19,876 downwards.
TCGCCTTAAAATCAGAACACCCAAATATATAATCAATTAACTTAAAAATGCATTCGCAGCTTTTATTGTCTATTACTTCTCTCTGCCGACCAATTCGTCAATCGTACATTTAAAATAATCAGCTAATTCAATAAGTGTTGTAAGATAAGGTTCAGCACCCTTATTCCAACGTGCAAAATAACTTCCGTCATATCTGGTTTCTTTACGCAAACGATATGTCGAAACACCTTGTTTTTCCATTATCGTTTTAATGGCCGTGTAAAAATGAGGCGGAGACGCAACAGGGATAAAATTAAGTTCGGCATTGCTACGCCCTGCGATAAAATCTATTGAGCAATTTAAATAATTACATAAAGTAATTAAATTAGAATAAAAAATTTGATTTCCTGCTTTCCATTCGTATACTGTCGGAAGAGAAACTTCCACTGCTTTTGCAAGTTGTTCAGGTGTAATTCCTCTGTCAATTAAGAGGTCATTCAATCTTTCACTAAATGTAGCCATATTATAAACTCCTATATTTATAATTATGGTGTGACTTTCTAAAAAAGGCTTGCTTTTTGTAAACACACACCTTATAATATTGTTATCGTAAATAAAGGAGTTATAAAAAATGGAAGAACTAAAAGAAGAAAAGAAAGAAGGAAACGGAAAGTGTTGTTATGGTTGCGGAAATTATGACTGCTATTACACAAAGGGATATATGCGTTTTACCAGAGAAAAAGTAGGCTATTGCAATAAGCATGAAAAAATAGCTGAAAATAAAAATACTTGTGAAGATTGGAGGGGTAATCAATTCCGCAGACGAAGATTAAGTACGCTTTCGGTCAAAGCATTAAACGAAACAATAGCGAACTTAACAGAAGTAACAAATATTATAATGGAAGATATAGAAAATAAGCACAACAATACTCAGCACGGGAACGATTAGAAAAAACTCAACGAAATAGAAAACGAACTTAAAAAAGAAGATGGAACTTAGTTTAGATTTAACATGAAAACACTCAAATGCCGCTTTTAATAAATTGACAAGCCTCACAAAAATGCACTGCATTTTTGTGAAGTTAAATGAGTATATTTGCCAAAACATTGAACGTTAAAAAACGTGTAACTTTCCCCCGCGCTCCGCATAATATGGCAATAGAAATACCGAGTACAGTTAGTGAGGTACATATTATGGCTAATGCCGCTAATTTTATTATCGGAGGAAATGACGAACACGGAATGAATCCTCCTACCGAAGGCAAACGCACCCCCGTTATGCCCTATATCAACAGAAGTTTTTATGAAAACGAATTCAACAGACCATGCAAATACAATTTTTTAGAAGGCTGTCTTAGAGTAGGCTTTAATGTTTATGACGTAAAGCCTGAAATAGGCGACACCGCAATTTCTACCCGGGTTGCAAGGGCAAATTCTGCCGCGCTTAGCTCTCTTGTCACATTTGCCTACAACGCTTTCGGCGACGGCAATTCTTTCAATTCCGCCACAGGCTACTATCTTTTTTACTCTAACGAAAATAACTATCTTGCTAACAGCCGTATTCTAAGCCAAGATGTTTTTTATAGCAATGCCTCTAATGGCTATGTTCCCGCTAGATCGATATCCATTTTATCAAATGCCGGCATGCTGCGTACAGTCCGCTGTCCTGCCACCCTTATTGAAGCAGGTTTCATGACAAACTTCTTTGAAGCAAAACTAATGATGGATCCTGACTATGTTCTCTTGATTGCCGAAGGGTCTGTGCGGGGTGTTTGCAACTTTCACGACGTTCCTTATATACAGCGCACCAATATGTCCGCCTATCCTACATTAAGACTTAATAGCAGCGGCAACAAAGTAAAGCTCCTCCAAATGCTTCTTAACGAATACGGCGCAGGGCTTTACGCCGACGGCTCATTCGGACCTGCTACGGCATCAGCAGTACGGATCTTCCAACAAAATAACGATTTAACAATGGACGCTATAGTAGGCCTAAATACTTGGACCGCTCTGCTAAATCTCTATCCGACCGCCAAAACAATCCGCCAAACAAGCCGCAGTTCAAACGTCCTTTATCTTCAAAAAAAGCTGCTTTCCAAGCTCTATCCAATATACACTCTTGACGGAATCTTCGGCGCGGAAACAAAAAACGCGGTAATCCAATTCCAATCCGAAAACGGTCTGGCTGCCGACGGCATCGTAGGCCCTGCTACTTGGCAAAAAATAGTCGTAATTGGCGGCGGAAGAAGCCTGTACAATGATCAACTCTCAATACTCTGATGGATCGCGTATATCAACATATATTCTGTAAAATTTCTTGCAAAAAAATCTAAAGACATTCTGCTTTTAGATTTTTTATTTTGCCAAATTGCTTTGTTTGTGTTATAATTATTTCTGAAATGAGTATTTTGGAAATAAAAAACCTTTCGCATTCATATGACGATAAAATTCTTTTTAGGAATGCGGCGGTAACGATTAATAACGGAGAACACGCAGGGGTTGTCGGGCTGAACGGCGCGGGCAAAACCACCTTTATCAATATTTTGGCGGGTGAGGTTTTGCAGGATGCGGGCGAGGTTAAATGGCTCCCCGGCCTGTCGCGCGCCTATCTCGACCAACACGCGGAGCTTGATCGAAGCCTTACAGTCCTTGAATATTTGTACAGTTCAAAAAAGGACCTTTTTGAGCTAAACGAGCGCATGGAAAAATTATATGCCGAGATGAGTGATTGCGGGGATAGTTGCAAACTGGAAACCATGATAACTAAAGCGAATAATATCATGGAACGATTGCAGAACGAGGGCTTTTTTGAGCTTGACACCCGCATCAAAAAAACGGCAGCGGGTCTCGGCGCGGATAAATTCGGCTACGATAAACTGATTGCGGAGCTAAGCGGCGGGCAGCGCGCCAAGCTCATGCTTGTAAAACTATTGCTGGAGGCGCCAGACATTATGCTGTTAGACGAGCCCACCAACTTTTTGGATATCGAGCATATCGCATGGCTAGCCGAATATTTGACAGGAGTCAAGCAAACTTTTTTGGTTATCTCTCACGACACCGATTTCCTCGATAAAATTTGCAAATTCATTATCAATATAGAAAACGGCACCATCAAAAAATACGGCGGCAATTACTCGCAGTTTATAAAACAACGCGAACAAAACGCCAAACAATACGAGGATAGCTACAATCGCCAACAACGCGAAATCGAAAAACTGGAGGATTACATCAGCCGTAACAGCGCTCGCGCAGCAACCGCAGGCATGGCAAACTCACGCAAAAAACGCCTTGACAAACTGGAGATTATCGACAAACCCGCGATCATTTACGACGCCGAATTTTCCTTTCCTTGCATCCCTCTTCACACAAAGGAGCTTGTTATTGTGGACAAACTTAGCATTGGCTACGGCGGCGTTCCGCTCCTCCCGCCCATCAATTTTACCGTAAGCGGTGAAACAAAACTATGGATAAGAGGCATGAACGGCATAGGAAAAACTACTCTCATAAAAACACTTATGGGAATTATTCCCGCTATTTCGGGCGAATTTGATTTCCATCCTCAAGCCAAAATTAACTATCTGGAGCAAGATCCTGAATTTAGAAACTACGAGATTACTTCTTCTGCCTACCTCAACGAACTGTATCCCAAATTCAGCGTAAAGGAGATACGCGGACGGCTTGCAAAAGCAGGCATCAAAAATGAGCTTGCTCTCAAGATGATTTCTGATATGTCGGGCGGCGAACAGGTTCGCACAAGATTAGCCGCGCTAACCGGACGGGACAGCAATATACTGATCCTCGACGAACCTACAAACCATCTGGATGTCCGCGCAAAGGAGTCTCTAAAAGAAGCTCTGCTTGCTTATAGCGGTGCAATGATTCTCGTAAGCCACGAACGCGCTTTTGCCGAAAGCGTCTGCAATGATATTTTTGATATAACAATTAATTAGTAATTAATGATGCCGGCGCACAAATTTATTCCAAGAGCAAAAATGACTGATTGCAAGGGCATTGTGCGGCATAACAAAAATTTAATCCTCGACAGCAAAGCTATCGAACAAATTTTTAAAAATCAAAGGTTTTGAAAAACGGATCCTGAGCTTGCCATGCAGGTTATACTCTTTACTATGTTCCGGCAATATCATTACTTATTTCGCTATCCCTTTTTTCTATTCTGTTAAGCAATTTCGCCGCTACTGTTGCCGCTACGTTTTTGTACGCGCTCGTATATCTTTAAGATACGTGGGCGATTGTAGCGTTGAACCATTGCCGGCGGGATTTGAAGAAAAAAATTGACGATTCCTATCGGCAAGCCGATGTGCAGCGCATAGTCAAGCGGCAATATGAATATTACCAAAAAACCTGCAAATGCAGATATCCAGTGCATAATCTCGGCATAACCAAGCTCGGTCAAAAATTTGTATAAATAAGTTGGATTATCCTTTTGCTCAACCTTGGATTTGCCGAACTTAACAAGCAATTTGCCTGTTTCAGGGATTTTGTCCTTCCAAACCTTGATACCTAATTTTTCGTAGAAACCACGCTCCCAATCCTTCACTCTAAAGAATTTTTTTTTCGGGTCGTAATTTTCTGGCGGGAACAACCGAACAATTATCGCCACAATAGCGTCAATCCCTATACAAGCTATTACCGATAAAACGGGCATAAACATAGCGTATGGCACGCTTAATCCAATTACGTCGGCAAATATGACGTTGAGGGCGGCGATTATCACCGTACCTATTCCTATTATAGACAAATATAATTTCATACCCATCTCTCCGTTATTTTATTACAGGGAACAAAAATGCTTGCGGGCAATGGCAATTTTGCTGACACGACAAAGGTTTAATACTAAGTAGCGATAAATTGCACATTCAAAGGCGAATAGATTTTTGTGGATAAAATGCGCTACAGGCGAGCATTTTTGTACGTTTTAGACCAAAAAGATTTCGCTGGCTATATGCAATTTATTGCGAATTAGTATAATCCCTCGCAGCAAAGCTTTGGAACAAACTTTTTAAAATCTTCGATTTTAAAAAGTGAATCTAGGGCTTGCCCCGATATTGCATTAATTCGTACTTACAGTCTTCAAATCAGCAGTGGCGTAAATCATTTTTTTGCCGTAAGTTTTTTCATAAATCTCGACACAGGCCTTGTAAGCTTTTTCCGCCAATTCACGCGAATGCTCCACTATAGGCGCAGCTTTGTCCGGATAAATTGGTTTCGCAATATTGAGGGTAAAATATTTGCGGCGGCTGTTGTCCGGATTCAATTTTCCGCTATCACGGTAAGTTATGAACATAGGTATTATGGGTACACCAAACTTTATCGCGTAGTGAAATGCTCCCGGCTTAAAGGGACGGGGCTTGTCGTACAGCGGCCACATCGACTGCTCGGGATAAAAGAGAATATATCGCTTTTTAGACAGATAATACTCTAGGCTATGAGAGAGCTTGCGCATTATCTCCAGTTTTGAGCTCAAAGGCAGCATACCGCCCACCCTCATCAAATCTCCGAACCGTCCGCGACGGTTGTTGAATTCAGCGGCTACCGTTTTTATTTTGTGCCGCCTTAGCACATAAGCGTTTACCAAACAGTCAAAAATCGCAACATGATTTGATGTTACTATCGCCGCGTCAATTCCCTTTAGGTTTTCAATGCCCACCGTCTTAACCTTGTAAATAATTTTTGCCTGATACCATGTAAAGGGCTTTACAGCAAAAGCGTTAATAAGGGCATACTTGATTTTTGTAAGCCCTTTAGGAATATACGGAAAATCCTCGCACACAGGAAGTGCGCCGTCCCAATTGACAGGGTTGATGTTGCTGTCGAAAAGCCCTTGCTTTTCGAACTCTGTAAATTTAGCATCCAAATTACGTCCGTGCACATCTTCTTTTTTAATTTCTTTTAACATACCTGCAATCTCTTATAAAAATATTGTCCGTTACTAAAAAACTTGATTTTAAGGTATTATCTTGCGGTAATCGAATACATATTGTGCCAATTTATAGCCGCTTGTCCTATATTTTCCGCCTTGTGTAATTTGAAGAATAAACGCTGTGCAATTATGTCGAAAATAGTTGTGCCGCTTCCCGAAAAGGTATCAAAGAAACAGTTGATATATTCGAAGAACGGCTCTGCAGTATTTTCACCCGACTTTGCTCCCTTATAAACCTCAAAACAAGTGTGCACAAAGTTCATGGTATCCTCGAAGGTAATCCTAAAACTCTTGTCCGTAAACAGTTTTAAGCTATCGCAGAATTCAGGGGCAGAGAAAACCGTAAACATTTCGTTGGCACAAATTTCTTCGGTCATACCGCTGTCGATAAGCTTAACAAGCTCGATAAATGCCATATCGAACATTCTGGTACGTATAAAGCTCTCGATTCCGGTAAAGCCCAGTTTCTTGAGTGCAGATTCAAACGGCTTTTTGACAAGCAGCTGCTTGAACCAATAGCCGTCTCTGGATTCCCAAAATTTAGTTTTTAAAAATGCATTCACGGCAGAATTTGCGTCTTGTGCCGCGTTGAAATAATTATAAAGGATGTCTTCTAATACAACTACTTTGTTTATTTTCGTGAAATTTTCGAGGACAAACAGTCCGTCCTCAAATATCTTTATATTCTCGTTAAAACTTGCCGTAATACTCGAACGTTTGAAAAGCTTATTCCACGGCACATTGAAGGTGAAAAAGTCCGAATAAAACCTTAGGCAATCCTTCCTGTCATTCATATAATACTCACCGCCCGGCAAGTATGGCTTCCAACAATCATGCTTAAAGCGGCAAGTCACCATGTCGGCGTTAGTTTTGAGCGCAACCGACAGCATTCTGTCAAACATATTCGGCAGAATATAGTCGTCTGCATCTATAAACTGTATGTAATCGCCCTTTGCAAGCCGTAGTCCGGCGTTACGGGCTGAACTAACCCCGCCGTTTTTTTTGGAAACCAAAACAAATCTTTTGTCAGTTTCGGCGTATTTTTTGGCAAGCAAAAGTGAATTGTCCGTAGATCCGTCATCTACCAAAATAACCTCGAAGTGTTTAAAAGTCTGCGCCAAGATACTGTCTAAACAACGCCTCAAAGTGTTCTCTCCATTATACACAGGGATGATAACCGATATAATGCCCATAAAAATATTCCCCCTTTTAGTGTAAATATATTTTATCTAATATTTATAATATAGGCAATAAATTATTGCAATTTAGAACTATACACTTAAAAGTCAGAAAGAGAGAACCCAAAAAATCGACTCCCGCTAAGCGAGAATGCTTTCTCTGCACTATTTTTTTCAACTAAAAACGCTACTGTTTGCCACCTTATGCTTGTCAAGCTATCTTTTACATGCTATAATGCAATTATTATGGATATTAAATCTACAATCGCCAAAAATATTGCCGCACTTCGCAAACACAACAAAATGACGCAATTAGAGCTTGCCGAAAAGGTGAATTATTCTGACAAGGCAATTTCGCGCTGGGAAAGCGGCGAAGTAACTCCAGATATTGAAACTCTTCAAAAGCTTTCTATTACATTCAATGTCCCTCTTCCTAAGTTATTTGAGGAAAATTTTAACATTGTCCAAACCGAAAAAGAATACAAGCAAAAGAAAATAAACAAGCTTATCATTTGTCTTTTAGCTATGAGCTTTATCTGGACGATGGCTACAATAATCTACGTATATTCCTTTATTATTGACAACAAATATAACTGGCAAATTTTCGTATACTCTTTCCCTGCCACCTTCCTTGTAGGTTTAGTCTTTAATAGCGTTTGGGGAAAACCTAAATTTAATTACATTTGCACCAGCGCACTCATTTGGAGCATACTCGTTTCCTTCTTTATCGGATTCCTTTCCTACAAAATGTGGCCTATCTTTATTTTGGGCGCACCCTTACAAATCGTCATTATTCTTTGGAGCAAGCTAAGAAACTAAAACACATCAAAAATATAGCCGTACAAGTACTGTACGGCTATTCCTTTAAATTTTATATCTTATCTTTGCAATCATCTACCCATTCTCTTTTTTAAACTACTTATTTGCTTTTTGGAAATATGTACAAAATACAGATACTGATTTTTCTCCTTATTGAAAAGGATCGGAAAGTAGTTCAAGGTTTTATAATACTCAATTTCAGATTGCTTAAACAGATATTTTGTCGTTCCTTCAATCAATTCGTTGTCGCCTGTAAAAGAATATCTTATGGCAAAACTGCGCTCTGCGCTTTGGCATTTCTGCGCCGAATTCTTTCCAAATACTTCCAAAATTGTTGCGTTGAATTTTTTACCGTAATTGAAAATGCTTTTGCTAATGGTGATATATCTTTGATTCATTATCACAAAAAATATCCCGATAAGGAATACCGATAAAGTTATTGCAAGCATAACACATGAAATAATCCTGAATATATTAAATCTATCCGCATCGCTTTCTCCGGCCAAAAAAAAGAGTATTATCGACATGGCAACGGTAACGATGCCCATGCCCAAAAAGACACGCCCAAAAGCTTTGTTCTGATACTTTCTCGGAGCTACAGAGTTTAGCGCATTGATAATTTCTGTATTTTCCATATTCCCTCACCCCAAATATTGCTTATATTCAATCTTTATTCAAATTGTCAATATCACTCAAAAAGGGCATTTTCTATAAAGTATATTAAACCCCGGGGCAAGCCCTGGACCCACTTTTCAAAATCAAGATTTTGAAAAGTTTGTTCCACAGCTTCGCTGCGAGGTATTAAACCTTTGTCATTCCTACAAAATTGCACTTACCAGCAAGCATTTTTGCTCCTGGAATAAAGTACTGCTTATAAAATTATATCATATATTATTGTATATTTCAACTTATTTACTCAATATAAATCATACGATTTTTAATTATTGTTTACAAGCGATAAACAAAAATGAGGGGGGGGTTATCCTTCGATGGCTGCGTCTTTTCCTTCTGACCGCAATCGAACATCCTAGCAAATACATTTATAAAACAATAATATTCAATCTTTGTTTCGTACGTTCGCTTAGCAATCTCATGCTTTATAACAGCTAAATAGCAAAAAAATCTTTGGATGCAAAGTTCTTTTTCTAATATTCAGGCAATCCATTCTAGGAAAGATATTTTTTACATCTTCTATAATCTTCTTGTGCATTTTTTGCATTTCTTTTTGCCTACATTCTTTGTTATATTGGCCTCTTATTTTTAATTTTCGGCTAGATTTATTAAGTTTTTCTTTTTTGGGAATGATAGAATATATCGTATTATTAATAATTTTTAAGAACTCAAATTGAGTCTAAAATTATAGGGGCCTAATTGATGAATAAAATCATAGCAAGAATTGCACAACTGCGTGATGAGCGCGGTTGGACTAATAACCGTTTGCCCGTAGAAGCCGAGATTGCTTCGACAACTGTTCTAAATTGCTATAAACGCAACGCAACACCAACGCTTAAGTGTCCAAACTTTTGCGGTTATATCACTGTTTGCGTAAGCAAATATTCAAGTTCTCATATCAAAAAACCGATTGCAGTAAATTTCAATCGGTTTTTCTATTTACAGGCTTGTGCGGCTATCTAAAGTATTATTAATCTCTGTATATTTCTTATCCTCATATTTTTTCTCTCGAATCGTATCGATATGTAATATATCATGTTGCACTATCCGGTATATCGATATTTGTTAATCTACGACAATTATAGAATGTAGAATGCCCGTCACTTACAGAATCCGACAAAATCATATTACAAGCGGCAATGTTTTTACGCCATGCCGCTTGTTGACAATGCTCCATGTTTCATAAATTAATTTGATAATAAAATTGCAAGCAAGCTGAAAGCCTCGATAATACACCCGATTCCAATCCCCGCTGTTAACGCAATTCCAATGTAAGTTCGTATTTTTTGTCTGTAATAAATATCATCAGGTTTATCTGGTTTATAAAGCAAAGGAACGATTTTACCCTTTTTTATTTTGCCGCCCTCTTTAAATTCTTCTCGTATCTCTTTCCGTCAATTTCGTATTCAACCCTTTTGGTATAAGTGATAGTATTATCAAGACCTCCACCATAACTGGTAATGTAGCACGCAAGTATTTTACCATAAACAAGTTTGCCTTCTTTTGTCCATTTAATTTGGTAACGAACTAAAAACACACAAGCAATTATTGTGACTATACCTGCTATAGATAATATAACAACTCCAACTTCCATAAATAATATTTTACCAAATCCCACACAAAAAGTCAATGTAAGCCATGTAAAGAAAAAAACCGATTAACTTAATATCTTTTAGATTTGGTGCATTTACTCTTTTTTTTCATTTCAATATCCTTATTTTTTCATCCGATTATATATTTGATACAAATATATAATAATTACCTTATATCACTGTTTATGTCAAACTTCGATGAAAAGTTTATTTATGCTAACTTAGATTTAACATTTGAATTTGACGAAATCTTGAGTTTAAATAGCGTGAAAAAATTATGAAAGCGGCACATTGATATTTATTTGTCAACATCCTTTGTCGTCACTTATTTACATATAAGCCAAACAAAAAAGACATACAAGAAAACTTCCCTGTCTGTCTGTTTAAGTTTTTTGTATGCTTCTCTTACCCTACTTTAGATGCCGATCATTATATAGTTATATACTAAATCAGCGACTATGGGGAAATTTATTCCCACTCGATGGTTGCAGGCGGTTTGCTCGTAATATCGTAAACGACGCGGTTGATCCGCTTGACCTCGTTGACTATACGGAGACTGATTTTTTCCAAGACATCATAAGGAATGCGCGCCCAGTCGGCTGTCATACCGTCGATGCTGGTTACTGCGCGAATAGCGGCAAGCGATTCGTAGGTGCGCTCGTCACCCATTACTCCCACGCTTCGTATGTCGGTAAGGGCAACAAAATATTGCCATATCTCGCGGCGCAATCCCGCTATTTCGATTTCTTCTCTCAAAATGGCATCGGCGTCGCGGAGGGTTTCCAGTTTTTCCTCCGTAATTTCGCCAATAACTCTGATAGCAAGTCCGGGGCCGGGGAACGGCTGACGCATAACGATTTCTTCGCTGAGGCCAAGTTCTAACCCGCACCTTCTTACCTCATCCTTGAAAAGCTCACGAAGAGGTTCAACTATACCCTTGAAGTCCATCACCGCAGGCAATCCGCCCACGTTGTGGTGCGATTTGATAACCGCAGACAAGCCTTGTCCGCTTTCGATAACATCTGGATAAATTGTGCCTTGAACAAGATATTCAGCGTCGCCTAGCTTACGCGCTTCTTCCTCAAATACTCTGATAAATTCGGTACCGATAATTTTTCGTTTTTTCTCAGGATCCTTAACACCCGCAAGAAGTCCCAAAAATCGTTTGCTTGCGTCGACCTTGATGACATTCATTTTTTGCTGATCTCGGAAAACGTGCATAACCTGCTCCGCCTCACCTTTGCGAAGCAAACCATGATCGACGAAAATACAGACCAAATCGGGGCAAGCTCTGTGCGTAAGCACTGCAGCAACCGCGCTGTCCACTCCGCCCGAAAGCCCGCAGATGACTTTGCCGCTACCTACCTTTTCCTTAATTTTCTTTACACTGTCAACAACAAAGTCAGACATCGTCCAATCGCCCTTCGCCTTGCAAATCCTGAAGAGAAAGTTTTCCAAAACCTTGTTGCCATATTCGGAATGAAGAACTTCGGGATGATATTGAACGCCATAAAGACCTAAGGCGGGATTCTCTATGCCCGCCGCAGGACAGGTTTCGGTAGAGCTGTTGACTAAAAATCCGTCCGGCACCTTTTCTATATAATTACTATGGCTCATGTAGCAGAAGCTTTCCTTAGGAACGCTGTGGAAAAGTTCGCTAGAGTTGACCTTTAACACCTTTCTGCCGTATTCTCTAGGACCCGTGCCGACCTTGCCGCCAAAGAATTGGGCAATAGTCTGGCAACCGTAACAGATGCCAAAAACAGGTATGCCAAGTTCAAAAATTTCGCGGTGAGGAAGCGGCGCGCCGGCCTCGAATGAGTTATGAGGCCCGCCCGTAAGGATAATTCCTATAGGTTTTTTTGCTAAAATTTCCTGTGCCGTGATATTATATCTAACCATCTCGCAATAGACGTTGAGTTCCCTCACCCTTCTTGCGATAAGCTGATTATACTGTCCGCCAAAATCTAATATGAGAACAAGCTGCTTGTCCATACTTTTCCTCCGCTTTGATTCTTTTGTTAAAAGTTGTATGTCCGAATTATTATCGGTTAAATACGCCTCAAAATGCTAATTTTACCTTGATGGTTTATTCCAGGAGCAAAAACGCTTGCTAGCAAGGGCATTTTTGCGGGCACAACAAAGGTTTAATACCTCGCAGCAAAGCTATCGAACAGACTTTTCAAAATCGAAGATTTTGAAAAGTCTGTTCATGGCTTGCCCTGGGGGGGTTAATACCATTTATTTGTGCCAAATTGCACGCATAAAAACAATAATTATTTCTATTTCTGCTTTTAATCAGTAATAGATCTAGAATTCGCAATTTTTGACGTTACGCGGAAACGGGATAACGTCTCTTATGTTAGAGATGCCCGTAACATACATGATAAGACGCTCAAAACCGATTCCAAAACCCGCGTGCTTGGTACCGCCATATATGCGTAGGTTACGGTACCACCAGTAATCTTCCTTTTTAAGTCCCATTTCCTCGATGCGGGCATCGAGAATATCTATACGCTCCTCTCTTTGGCTTCCGCCAATAAGTTCGCCGATGCCAGGCACAAGAAGATCCATGGCGGCAACGGTTTTGCCATCGTCGTTAAGACGCATATAGAACGCCTTGATGCCTTTAGGATAGTCTGTAAGGAAAACGGGACATTTAAAAACCTGCTCGGTGATATATCTCTCGTGTTCAGATTGAAGGTCACAGCCCCAAAAAACAGGAAATTCGAAACGATCCCGGACTTTTTCTAAAATTGCGATTGCCTCGGTGTAGGTGACACGCTTAAACTCGTCGCTAAGCAGTTTATTTAGCCTAGCAAGAAGAGTATTGTCCACAAACTTATCTAAGAACTCAAAGTCGTCAGGACATCTATCTAAGGCATATCTGATAACATATTTGAGTAAATCCTCGGCAAGGTCCATGTTATCGGTTAGGTCTGCAAAGGCAATTTCCGGTTCGATCATCCAAAACTCGGAGGCGTGCCTTGCCGTATTGGAATTTTCCGCCCTAAAGGTAGGGCCGAAGGTGTAAATATTGCCGAAAGCAAGCGCATACGCCTCGCCGTTTAGTTGTCCCGAAACGGTAAGCGAAGTCAATTTGCCGTAAAAATCCTTGCTATAATCTATTTTGCCGTCCTTTCTTGGCGGATTTTCCAAATCAAGTGTGGTAACTTGGAACATTTCACCTGCTCCCTCACAATCACTGCCCGTGATAATAGGAGTATGAACGTAGATATAGCCATGCTCGGCAAAGTAGGCATGGATTGCCTGCGCTAATACGCTGCGTATTCTAAATACAGCATTGAAAGTGTTTGTTCTCGGTCTGAGATAGGCTTGTTCCCGTAAAAACTCGAATGAAGCACGTTTTTTCTGAATAGGAAAATCCGGGGTCGAGCCGCCCTCTATCTCTACCCTTTCCGCAAGCAGCTCAAAGGGTTGTGAGTTACCCGGCGTAGAAATAAATTTGCCCGTAACGACAATAGCTGCACCAACATTTTGTCTGATTATTTCATCGTAATTAGAAAGGCTTTCTTCGATGACAACCTGCAATTTTTTGAAACATGTGCCGTCCGAAAGCTCTATAAATTTATTATTGCGAATAGTTTTTATCCAGCCGCAGACGGTGAATATTTCTCCGTCCTTGCCGCTGCGTTTATACAAATCCGATATGAATGTCCTTTTCATAGCTTTAATTTCCTTAAAATATTTATATGAGTAGTATTGCCGTCACATTTTTTTGAATTAAAAGAATTTTGCTGTCGCAGAATATATGGTATAAAAGAAGGCAAATCCCTAATATTCCGCGCCCCGCCTTCCGCAAAAGAAACTACAAGATGAAACATTTTGTCGCAGAAATCAAAAATGCCCTACCTAAAAACTTTTTTGCACTAAGAATAATAAAGGATATTAACCCCCAAAGGAAGCCCCACTTTTCAAAATTTCGATTTTGAAAAGTTTATTCTATAGCTTGCTGCGGGGTATTAAACCTTTGTCGTATCCGCAAAACTGCCCTTGCAAGCCGGGCATTTTTGCTCCCGGAATAAAAAAAACGGAATACCCTTCCCATGATCGTTATCTCAAAACAAAGGCGATGGTAATTTTATGCCATTTCAGCTATAGCGTTTTCAATTGAAACATAAAGAGCAGAGGTACGCATTTTGATTCTTAAATCGGGTATTTCATATAAATCGGAAGAAGATGCACCGTCGCTGTCGTTATAAACGCGATCGAATACATATGGAACCACTTTTACTTCAACGATTTCGCCGTTACCTTCCTGCAATAGTACAAAGGCACGATTGTAAAGGTATTTTTGACCCTCGACAGTTATGCTTCTTGGCTCGTCATCATAAACAAAATGAAGCAGATATCTCTCACTTGTTGCAGACATATACTCAACTGCATTCTTTTTGAGGTAAACAGGCTCGCCGTCGTCGTCCTTAACAATAGAAGGCTTATAGCCGAATTGTCCTTCCAGCATAGCGGCAAGAACACTGAAACTTGTGGTCTTTAGCTTTGGCGCAACCTTATCCTCAATACTAGGGAAAGGCGAAGATGTGCTGAGATTATAGACTTGAAAGTATTTGTAGTCGTCAAAAAAGTATTTATCCTGTCTTATCCGGACCAGCCCGAGTGTCAAAATAGTAACACCCAAAACTGCTATGACGGCTATAATAGCTACTGTTTTTTTCGTTAGTTTCTTCATTATCGTAACTCCCAATTTCTATTGAATATATAAATTATTGAATATTATAAACTTTTGTTTGCCTCTCTTATTGGCTCTATAGTTATTGTTTGCTATCAGTATTTATTATACCGGATTTGGCTTAGCTTACAATTCCTATTTCCCGGCTTATACGGAAGCAATCTTCCTTTCGGTCTTATCCTTAATAAACTGCTTGACTTCCTCGGCGGATTTTCCCGACATAATAAGATCAACCTCTTCGGAATAGATAGTCTCACATTCAATAAGCACCCTCGCCATAACATCAAGCTCCTTGCGGTGCGCCTCTAAGATTTGTACCGCATCTTTGTGTGCGGTGCTCAAAATTTTGCCCACCTCGGTATCGATTTTTGCCGCTACGCTCTCGGAATAGCTGTGCGAAGTACCATAATCTCTGCCTAAGAATACCTCTTGGTCAGCGCCGTAAAATATCGGCCCTAAGTCCTCCGACATACCCCATTCGGTAACCATATGTTTGGCACGTGCGGTATTGACGCGAATGTCGCTTGACGCTCCGGCCGAAATATCTTTGATGACAATTTCCTCCGCCGCTCTGCCGCCGTAGCGCATTGCAAGCTCCGCCGTAAGCTTTAGCTTTGATAAATGATCGTTGTCGTCGTCCGGTCTTGTCAAAGTATAGCCGCTCGCAAGCCCTCTGGGAATGATCGAAACCTCATGAACGGAATCACAGTACGGACTGCATTTTGCCACGATTGCGTGACCTGCCTCGTGATAAGCCGTGATACGCTTGTCATAGTCGGTGATGAGACGGGATTTTTTGCTAGGTCCCATCATGATCTTGCTGATCCCCTCTTGAACATCGCTCATATTAATTTTCTTCCGTCCGTTGCGGCCGCAAATTATCGCCGCCTCGTTCAAAATATTTTCTATATCCGCACCCGAAAAGCCGCTTGTTATCCTTGAAATAATTTGGAAATTGACATCCGAATCCATCGGCTTGTTGCGTGAATGGATCTTAAAGATCGCCTCTCTGCCGCGAACATCGGGAAGATTTACATAAATCTGTCTGTCGAAACGGCCCGGCCTTAATAGTGCAGGATCTAATATATCCTGACGGTTGGTTGCGGCCAATATTACGATACCCTCGTTGTCGGCAAAGCCGTCCATCTGAACAAGTAATTGGTTGAGGGTTTGCTCTCTTTCGTCGTGACCGCCGCCTAAGCCTGCGCCGCGTTTACGTCCAACCGCGTCTATCTCATCGATAAACACTATGCACGGCATATTTTTTCTTGCTGTTTCGAAAAGATCTTTCACTCTGCTTGCGCCTACGCCAACGTACATCTCTACAAAATCGGAACCCGAAACCGAAAAAAACGGAACACCCGCCTCGCCTGCAACCGCCTTTGCGAAAAGTGTTTTGCCCGTTCCCGGAGGACCGACAAGCAGCGCACCTTTAGGGATTCTTGCGCCGACGGCTGTGAATCTTTGCGGCTCCTTAAGGAACTCAACGATTTCCTTAAGCTCCTCTTTCTCCTCCTCCGCTCCTGCAACGTCAGAAAACTTTATCTTGGTGTTGGTAGGAATTACCGCGCGTGAACGGCTAAAATTGGCGGCATGACGATTCTCCCGCCCTATAGAGCGCACAACGTAATATGCGATTAGCCCCATTATTATCAATAAAAATAGGTAAGGCAGATAACTCGCCCAGTTTGTCGCATATCTGTTGTTGACCGAGTATTCCATGCCGTCACTGATGGCAATCGCGAGGGCGTTTTGGTAGTTTTCATCCTCCACCCTAATGTAGGTAGTGTAGGTTTTTTTATCATTTTTCAGTTTATATTCCGCCGTATCGTTGGTAACGACAATGGACGCCACTTTTTTTGCATTTAAACTCTCATAAAATTCGTCATACCTCTTTGAAATAGGGGCATTGACATACATTACAATAGAACCGATAGTAATAGCTATCAAAAGAAAAAGCATTATACCGATTACACCTTTGGTACTGGATTTCAAATTAAACCTCCCGCCGTGCAAGATAATTAGCCCGTCTAATAGGCGCCGCATTGACAAAACATGCTTTGGTGCCATAGAAAGATGGCTCAAACTTTAGAGACACGCTCTAGTATATCACAATTATTTACAGAATATCAAGCAATTTGAGATAGTCTGCCGTTACTATCATTAAACTTTGGTTAAACTTTTGACAAAAAAAGTGGGCTTTAGAATATATTTTCTACTTTTGAGTTTAGTACGGTATAGATCAAAGGGGCTTAACGATTATTTTGACGGCAAATATCTCCGCCATCCCGCCAATTTAAGATTATTGCTGCGGATTATATAAAATATTTTGCTCGGTTTCACTATCAAAAAAATGCAGTTTTCCGATATCAAAATACACGCTGATTATATCGCCGCTTTTTACCAGGTGACCCGGCTTTGATTTGACGGTAAACTCCTCCTTGCCGGCGGACTCACCGCCACAAATATTGCAATAAAATATCGATTCACCGCCTGTTTCCTCTATAAAATTAACGCTTGCCCTCCTTTCTATGAAACCTTCGCCCGCCTTACTTAGGTAAATATCGTCTGCCCTGATGCCCATTATCAAGAAACGGCTGCCGCTATTTAAGTACGTCCTCAAGGATTCAAATGCGTTTGCTTTACCCTTAAACTCCGTTGAATCGCCTGTAAAAGCTATGTTAAACCTGTCGCCTTCTACTCCTGCCATACAGGTAAAAAAATTCATTTGCGGAATACCTATAAAAGAAGCGACAAATCGGCTTGAAGGATGGTTATAAACCTCTCGCGGAGTGCCGATCTGCTGAATGCCGCCCTCCTTCATGACCACTATTCTGTCCGCCATTGTAATAGCTTCGGTCTGATCGTGGGTAACATAGACAAAAGTAGTTTGCATACGTTTTTTTATCTTGAGAATCTCTTTCCGCATTTCCGTCCGCAGCTTTGTGTCAAGGTTAGAAAGCGGTTCGTCCAGCAAAAACGCGTTCGGCCTCGCGCACGATGGCGCGTCCTAGCGCGACACGCTGCCGCTGTCCGCCTGACAAAGTGTTTGGCTTACGTCCGAGGCAATCATTCAGCCCCAAAAACTCCGCCGTCTCTCTTACCCTCTTGTCGGTTTCTTCTCTCGAAATGCCACGTCCGTGCAGTCCTATCGCTATATTATCGTACACCGTAAAATGAGGAAATAGGGCGTACCGCTGAAAAACCATAGCGATATCCCTATCCTTAGGCGGAAGATTGTTTATAATCCTGCCGTCCATTACTATTTGACCCGAGGTGATTTCCTCTAGACCCGCAATCATTCTAAGCACTGTTGTTTTGCCGCTGCCCGAAGGCCCGACAATGGCAATAAATTCCTTATCCTCGATGTGCATAGAAAAATCACTGACGGCATGAATTCCTCCGTCGTAAATCTTATATACATGATTAAAAGTAATTCCGGCCATAACTGTCCCCGCAAAAAATTTACCGGCTGCCGCTTTTTGCAAATAATTAGCGGCGGCTTGTTTTTGCCCGTAATACTCCGCATGTGTTACCATTTATCAGGTTTTAGCGGATAAGGCAATCCGAAGTCAGCAACTTACTGCCATTATTAATACTTTCCATGATAAGGTAATTCGAAGTTAGCGACAAGCGGCGGAACAACAAAATCAAAATTGTATTCGAATTGAATAGAGTAGCCGCTAACTAATTCACCATCGTACCGGATCTCGTAACTAAAGTTATTGATTTTGGAAAGCCCTTTATCAAGCTCTGCAATATAGACTTCTTTCACGTCAATATACCTGCTCTGCTCATAATCATATTCTTGACGGACAATTTCCATTTCCAGCTTATAGCCGTTAGCAGTCCCGATAAGATTATGGTTGTAATCATCGCCTTCCGCAACCCAATAACTATTGTCCATCCTTCCCAATAGAGTTAACGGGTCGTTGAAACAATATAGATACTGGTAATAATTATCGTATCCATAGTTTAGTTGTGAAGCTTCGCCGTTCTTTAGAATAAATATTTCGTTTTGGTTGCTAAATATCGTCTGATCGGTAAGCTCAATCGCATATATACGGGAATTAGATCTAAAAATATCATAATACGGCTCGTTTCTTAGGTTATAATAAGTAAACTGATCCGTAGTAACGGATTTGTATGCCGAATCGTAATTGGTAAAATCAAAACTGGCTTTTAGGTTCAAGGAAGATAATATGGTTGAGTAATCGGTTAACTCACGTATATTATCTAAAGCGTTGATGTAGACATAAAAATAGGAAGGAAGTACACGTGCAGCACCGAAAATATATTCAAAATTATCAACCTCGCCGGTCGTTACTTTGAAGGTTATTCTGCCGCCATCATACACAAGGGTCGCATAAAAACCGTATATTTTTTCGCCCTCGGATAATACCTCGATCGGCTCAAGCTTCTTTATCTCGCCAAAGCTTGTAGGAAGCAAAAAGTAATCTGGCACACATGCGGAAAAACTCGCTATCGCATTCTGATTTACTCTGACTTCATAGACTTTTTTGCCATTGTTATATTTCAAATCTACGCCAATAAAGTTATCAATAATTATGTCCTGCATAGTAAAGATATGCCCGCCCTTTTGCAGTGTCTCATAAAGCGGAAAACTAAAATCGTCTATATATTCGTCAACAAGGAACTTGGTACCGGAATCTAAGAAATACTCTTTGTAAAAATAACTCCACGTATCGTATCTGCTACCATTTACAGATTTTGTTATATAGTACTGTGCATATGGCTCGCCAAGGTATTTGGGATTATCCTTTTCGGTTACAGGATCGTCCTGCACCGAATCCTTGTCTATTGCGTCCAAAACCTCCGAATAGCCATAAATATAATTCTCCCGATCATCTTTGCAATCAATAGTAAAGGTATCCTTATAAGAGTCTCTGTCCCAAAAAAGCATCCCCGAGCATCTTTGAAAATTGTTCCTTAGTGTAGACGTTTGTCTCCTCTACATATTTGTTAG